>PVKS010039451.1:0-17243 GCA_004027875.1 Aplodontia rufa | reverse complement strand
ATTCCACAGGTGGGGGGTTAGTTTTATATCCTGCAATACAAAACATTAAGCGGCAGTTTGGAGTCACAGTCTTGGATTTAATGTCTTGACTATTTTAAATTACTTCTGTTCCTGTGTTTTTTAGTAGAATTGTTTCCTAATGAAGACCACTCCTGGATTGCTGCCGTCAGAAGAATCGTTTGTGCTCTGTAACACTTTGGTTGTGAAAGTCAAGTTTTCCTAATACTTTTTTTAGTGTGCTGTGAAAGATGGAAAATTTGAGTATGTAATGTATATGACAAAGTTATAAATTAGATCTAAGTAACAGTATTCAAAGATACTGGTACTTGATATTCTTTTAAGGAAAATTTGCCTCCCAAATTCTAAGCTGGAAAGTCAACTGGAATAACTGAAAAAAATCACAGTATAAGGTTTTTTAGATTTCTGGTACGTGTGTTAAGAATTGTGTACAAAGCGAAATGTCTGTGTACTGATCCTCAATACAGCCAATAAAAACTCAATTATGAAAAAAAAAGAGAATATGGCATAGGATTCCTGTTGTCTTGCTACAGCAGAAGCTGTCTTTAACTCTTCCTACACAAACTTTTACTGTAATACAACCTTCACAGAATCTGTCCAGCAGTGCAATATTTTGGACTTTGAAATAAAGAGAATTTAAGAAAAGATAAGAATAGCTAATGGGACAATTAGAGAAGAAAAGAGAGTACAAAAGGAGAAGGAAAATATGTCCAGAGTAGACTGCAACCACCCAAAAGTGGAAGTCTAGATAAGGCTAAATTAGCCTAGCCAAAATAGATATCCTTTTCATTCCATTTCCCTTTATCACAAGTCCTTAGTGGGAAATGACTGAAACATGGAGAGTATATATTTTAAATATATAGACTATTTTTCTCACATATAACCATATCTAATTACATATAAATACACATTTATGATACCTGAAAAATCAATTAATCTCTCCAAAAAATTGCTTTAATATTAAAATGAAGATCTTGAACTACATGATTTATAACAACTTTCTCAAAAGTGTAAACTTTAAATGGAAACTATATTTCTATGGATGATACAGTGAATTATAAATAAAATATTTAGCTTTCTAATTATATCTCAAGTTTAAAATCTTATGAAGGTAAGGGACAGAGGATAAAGCTTAGTGGTATAGCACTAGCTGAGCATGGGTGAAGCCCCAACACCACCACAAAAATGAACAAGAAAAGAAAAACAAAACAGAAACAAAACAACACAAAACAAAACAAACAAACAAAAAAAAAACAAAACAGGGAGGAAAAGCATCCTATTTGTATCTGTTTCATCATCAGTAAACCAGAGATGGTTTTTTAATCCAACTGAGCAACCAAAATTTTAAATGACCATTACAGGGCCAATTCTTCTTTGTATGATAAACTTGTAGAACTAATTAATCTCAGCTATTAATGTCTATATAAGTGTAATTGTCCACATATCATACATGTATATATATATACAAATGTGTATATATACACATATATACAAATGTATATATATACACACAAACGTATATATATAATATACATAATTTTTACCTCTGCTTACATTTAGTCAAAATGTAACAATCTCTACAAAACTAAAGGACCTTGCAAATTCCTGTGAGGACAAGCAGTTAAGGGCAGCAAGTCACTTTTGACTTTCTCTTCTCTAAAACACTAGTTTTCAGCAAATATTTGGTTGTCCCAGTGAACCATACAGATGAGCGAGTGTACACAGTCACATTTAGGGTTAACAAAAAATAGGGATTTGACTGTTAAAGTTTTGCAGTTGTGGCTCTTTAATATAATGTCAAAAAACAATACTTTAGTCTTTAAATTAGAATTTAAAACTATCTCATTCATCCTGATCACTAATTAATAAAAACAAGTGGAATTTTAATACAATTTTGTTAAATGACCATCTTTAAAAAGTTTGCTTTGGGACTGTGGGTATCCTAAATGCTATTTTTAAGTAAGAGTTACTGCTCTTGTGCCAATTTCTCAGAACAAAACATAGCATAAGAAAGCACTTTAAATCATGAATATACTTAAACTTAAGAAAATAAATTAACTGACAAATAAAATGTACTAAAAGCCTTGATATTCCTCATTTAGTTTTCACAGAACACTCAATATGCTGCTTGAACCTGGGTATGAGAACATAAGGAATTGTATATAAAGATAAAGTGCAAGGAATTCACGCCACCACCTCAGATCAGTGGCACATGCTGTCAGAAATCCTGAGTACAAAATGATCTGAGAAACACAATATTTAACAGTCTTTTTTATTTCAAGATTAGAAAAAGACATCCGCCTATTGCTATGCAAAACCTCCGGTATCCAAAAACAGTTCATTTGTCAATATGAGACAAACAAATGAAGCTCAAAGTCCAGAAGTTGCAAAAGAAGAGTTAGTCGCAGGAGGAGGGTGCAGTTTGGGGACAGGCTGTAGTACAGGAGAGGACACAGTGGGTTGACTTTTCTTCCCTATTCATATACTGCAACATGCCATCCTCGTCCTTTGGGAATCTTCAGCTGTTGTGGCTGGAGGAAGGCGGATGAGTACGTGTTCTAAATCCTTCATTGATACTTAGTGTCACCCAGATACTTGCATCAGTTCTGTAAGCAACACTTGATTCTGAAGGCACCGAAAATATTGATTCTGCCCACCATTACACTGCTCGCTAAATCTACTGCTGCTTCCATCCAGTGGGTGGTTGTCAGACTTATGGGAAACTTTTCTAGGAGGCTGCAACCCTGGAGTAGAAAATCCTACCAACCAGAGCACGTAGCTCCGTTGCCAGTGCTGGGGAAGGGAGAAGACAAGAAGCTATTGATTACTCACAGTTTGCCTCTGAGACTGGAAGCACTAGGGCGAGGCACGTCAGGAACGCCCCGCAGCACCCACCCAGGACCCTCATAGCGAAGCCGGTGGAGTCGCAGGCGGGTACAGTGGCGCGTCGCGGGGGGCACCCGAGCGCTGGGCGCTCGGCGGAGCTGGGAGACAAGGCACCGCTCTCTGAGCACTGCAGCGCGGCGGCGCCTGAGAGCCTGCGAGAGCCGGCGGAACAGCCGGGGGCGGAGGGGACCGCCCGCTCCCAGCCCCCAGCCCGAGAGGGGAAGTGATAACGAGGACATTTCCAGGAAGCTTTTCAGAGCTGGGGGAAGGGCTCTAGGAGAGTGTTGGAGGCCTAATAAATACTGCCAGACGTCATTCCATACCCATTCCCAAGGTCCAGGTTTTTGTTCTGTTACTCCAAAAAGTGAAGTTTTCAAAGGGAAAGGGGTAGAAGGAGGGAATGCAGTAAAAACCTTTAAAGGAGGCTAAGTGAACAGGAGAACTTCAGGGACCTAAAGGGCAAATCCCCAAGCTCAGGAAAAGAAATCAGCAGAGAATGAGTTGCCCATAGGCTGTTATCCCAAATGTGGATGTCAGTGAGAACTTTAGGAAAACTGCAGAGAATAAAAATAATGGAAGAAATAGGATCATTTTTATCATCCATATTTTTGTTTTGATCTTGTATACACGGTGTAAAAAACATGTATAGCCAAAAAAATGTTTTTGGGAGGGGAACACAATATATGCAGCCAGTTACATCACCTTCCATATTTTGTTTTGTTCTTTGCATATTTACCTTTAGTTTTTGTCCTTACACATAACAAGTGTGAAATATGTTTATGGCTGCCTCTGGAGTTAAACTGCTAGATTTCAAATTACAATACTCTGCCACTTACTAACTGCATATCTTTCAGTAAATTGCTTAACTTTTTAAAGTTTCATCCAGACTTATCATCTGTAAAATAGGTATAATTATAGGTTTTCATAAGACTGATGTTAAGGATTTCGGCAGACAACATATAAAGCAATAAGGGTGTATCAAATAGTAGTATTCAATGTATCTTATTATTCATTTTCTACCCAAATGAAATATGAATTGATTTCCTATGTACATGAGTAAAATTTGATGGGGGGGTTCATATTTTAAGAGTGTCTTCCAGCTCTAACTTTTTTATGGGTCTGTGATGTGGCTAGGTAGAAGTTAATTAATATTGGAATCACTTTTACTGGTAAGTGCATGGGCTGGGGAATTTTCACTCAGGAAAGGAAAATTCTTCCTACAATACCCTTTCATGTTCTGGGCCTGTTCTTAAAATTAAATTAACATAAGATAATAGACTAACATGAGAAAACAATATGTAATCACAGACATTTGCTGGGAGTTTAACAAAAATATGGGACTCCCAGCAAAGGCTTAGTAACATATAACCTAGGGCATTCATAGTGTTGTATCAGGAAGGAGAGGGGAGGAGGCAGGTGGAGAGGGGTAAAGGTGGGAGAATAGGGTGGGATCTAGGGGATAAATCTAATTTGAGGATATATACATATCATATTGTTTCTGTAGATTCATTTTTGATTGTACAATAGCTAAATTTCTTAATTAAAAAAATACGGGACTCCAGGAGGTGTCCAGATGATTGAGACATATATTATCCTCAGCTACAGAATGGTATAGAAGTTGGAGGCTTATAATAGGGAAAGGAGACAAATGAAGGGAAGATAAAGGGAGGAAATGTATTATCAAAAAGGGTTACCTTGTGCAAGTAAGAGTTTTTCAGGTAATAAAAATTTTCTAGGAGTAGCTGTCTTCCTGGCATAAGTAAATACCTCTACTATTGGAAATTTCATTGACAAATGTGCGTCTGGTATAATTTAGATCTAGCATCTTCCCCAAAGACTTGGTCACCAGCCTGTGCCGTTGTTGACAGTAGAACCATTAAGAGGTAGAACTTAGTGGAAGGTCACTGGGGACATACCCTTGAAAGGTATATGGGGAAACCCACCACTTATTCTCTCTCTCTTTAGTTCCAGGTGCCATGAAGTCAGCAGCTTTTTCTCCCAACCACTCTCCAACCATGGCGTATAACAACCAGGCCAAGAAACCATGAACTGAAGCCTCTGAAATCCTGAGGCATAATAAACTGTTCTCCCCTTTAATTTGATTTTCTCAGGGATTTTGTAACAGCAATGGAAAGCTGACCAATACAATTTACTTTACAAACGAAGAAATTAATTATTTTAGGCAGTTGAGGTATAAGTTTCTATACTTTCTGTACTTCTGCTGGTTCTTGATTTTCTTTAGCTCAAAATGCCAAAGTGGCATATTTTAGGATGACATGTTCTGAATCCCTTTAATTCATTGCAAAAAGAATTATTGTAAGCCAGGTATGGTGGTGCATGACTGTAATTCTAGCTACTTGGGAGGCTGAAGCAGGAGGATTGTAAATTCCAAGCCAGCCTGGGCAACTTAGACCTTGTCTCAAAGTAAAAAATAAAAATGACTGGGATATAGTTCAGGGGTAGAACACTCAACTACCATGCAAGAGGACCTGCATTAGATTCCCACTACTGTAGGGGGAAAACACCAACAAATAAATAGAATGACTGAGTAATATATATGATTTCTCCTTTTAAATTGTCATCTTTCTTGGTTCTTTTGACTCCACAAGGTTAATCTGACAGTCCATTTGCCACTTTATTCTCAGTCCCAAATTATTTAATTATTAATATAATTCTAATTTCTGTAGAATTGTTAGGGTTATATTAAAATAATTTCTAAGTATTACATTTAATTCTTAAATATTTAAATGATGTAGACTGTGAGATTTCAAATTAAAGTCCTATTTGGGGGCTGGAGCGGTGGCTCAGCGGTTTTGGCGCTTGCCTGGCAAGCACGAGGACCCGGGTTCAAACCCCAGCACCACGTACACAACTGAGTGTTGGAGCAACTAAGGCCATGTGAAAAACTAAATAAAGTTGTTTCTCTCTTTCTCTGTCTCTCTCACTGTCCCTCTCTCTTTAAAAAAAAAAAAAGTCCTATTTGGAATCTCCTTATCTTGTGAGGGCAATTTAATTTGAGAGGAGAATATCAACTTTGAGATCTCAAATTTCTCAAGGAGGAAAAGTTTCTAAAACTCTGAATCAACAACATTAACACCAAAACATCTTTAATGCAAACACAAAAATGTAAAGACTAGGAAGAAGGGAATGCAAAAGAAACATAAAGTGACTAAAAGAAAAAAAAATCTTCTAAAGATTATGACTGAATATGATTATCTTTTTAGTCCCACAAATATCTATCACAGTGCCAGTAATAGTCATCAGTGCAAAAAAAAAAAAAAAAAACCCTGTGTCCTACATTGTGATATAAAATTTGAAAATCATCTGAAATATTTAAAAATAAAATTAAAATTATAACTTTGGGTAAAATGTTTAGACTTTTAATTTACCTCAGAAGCTCACTTTGTGATGATGCGTCTTGCTCAATATTGAAATAACACATGGTGATCTTATTCAATCAAAATGTATTTTAGGTACACTTCTAAATATCTAACAAAAATCTGTCCAAAATTTAACTTGTAATCAGATCTCATTCTTAAACCTAACCCCATTCCCTCACTTAGTTTTACATTTTTCCAATACAATTTTCTGATAATTTATTTAATGTACTTGTTAATTATGCTTGCTCTCTGCCTTATAATCCTTCCTCACCAGTAGAATACAAGATTAATTAGGCAGAAGTTCTTTCATACTTTGTTCACAACTATATTCATAGTGACTAGAACGGTGAGTGGTCCATAAATATTTAATTCAATTGAACAATTTGAGCTTGGGAATATTTATGGCAAAATATCAAAAGTAGCGATGAAAGAATGATAGTGGCAAGACTTTTCATCATCCAGAATAAACTAGATGACATTGTGTAAAACAGTCATAAAATTACGGAGATTTAGATAACAAGTATTATTATTTGCTCATGGGAAGTCTTCTGTAGGTCTGCTGGATTCTATAAGGCGGGAATCTTATGTGCCTATAAGGAAAAGATAACTACAAATGATAACCACCCCTTGTGCTGCAAAATCTTAATTTAAGATTCTGAAAAATGAAGTTACCTTTGTTAGATATGTGACTGACTGTATGTTAGTACAAGAAATATAATCACTATCAGAACAGGAAGTTATGAATTAGACTTAGCATGAGTATAATTTTTTGAAAAACGTTTTGCCTGTGGTTTCAGAAATGCTCAAGGAACATTCACATAGTAACTCCCTGCAGGAACAGAAGTAATAATAATTTAATTATCCAAGTAAACATGTTTTTAAAAAGGAGAGTGGAGGGACATGGTCAGATCTTAGGGAATATATATAGGAAGCCAGAGGAAGAATAGCCAGAGAGATAAGAAGAACCAGGTTAGTGTATATTTGTGAAAGGTCAAAGTAGGAAAGTTTCAGAAAAGAGTTAATGCCATTAAATGTATTAAACATATTAAAAGATGCAAAAGAAAAGAGAACTGATTTGATGATCAGAAAGACAAAAGTTATTACTAAAATATGTTTTTAGTAGATTGACTGACTAAACTGAAGTATAATCATAGTAAATGAATAAGACCTAATATTAACAACAAAACTTTTTAAAATTTTTGAGCCACTAGTTGTAGAAAGTAGGTCATGAAAATGAAGGGTCAACAAAGTACTAATCTGGCTCAAATTGAATGGCTAAATTTAGTTTTATTTTGCCCTGCCCTCCCATTCCCCACTATGGTGACGGGAGATAGGATAGATCCATAAATATTTATGAGACAGTGATTCAATTTCACAATCTGTTCTCAGAAATAGCACTTGATCTGTATTTTATCATTTTATTACCTTAGTAAACCTGCAAGTTAGGTATTTTCATTCCCATTTTATAGATGGGGTACAGAGGTTCAGAAACAGAAGGTCATGAGATGAGTTAGTAAAAGTCAGATAATAATAAAACCTAGATCTTAGTTCCAAACCACTGTTTTTCCTTGAATACACTGGAATTCCCAGTGCTCACTTTTCTTTTACTAGAATTTGATGGTATATGTCTAAGGAAACTGAATGGACACACATGTCTCTACTTATCATGCATGTATTTTTCAAAATATAATTGTCATTTTCCCTCAAAGAATATAATAAAGCCAAATGTTACTTACCTCTTTAACAGTAAAACATTACATTACAAAATAGCCGGTAGATGGTAATCTCAAAACTGCTAACATCAAATCCAGGTATCTAAAAATCTAGGAAAGAACATACATCAAAATTTTAACACGGGGGGGTTTGGAGTGGTGGCTCAGCCGATATAGCACTTGCCTGTCATGTGCAAGGATGCAGGTTTGAACCCCAGCAATACTTACAACTAAGTGTCAGAGCAAGGAAGGCCACATGAAAAACTAAATAAAATTGATTCTTTCTCACTCACACAGTTTCCTCTCTTTAAAAATATTAATACTGATTATATTTGGATGGTGAATGTGAAATACTACTTTCTTTCAGTGTTTTTCACATATTATCTAATGAACATAAATTTCTTTTGTAATTATAACCCCCTCATAGAGCAAATTTCATGGTTACATTTCACATCTTAAAAAATAGAAATAAACATTAGAGATTAAAACATTGTCCCATTTGAGGTATTGTGACAACTTAGCAAACGAGTTTCTGGCTTGTCCATAATTTATAATAATTGCCTCGGGGTATTGTTCCTGTAGTTCTGCATTCTGAGTCTTCCAGAACCCCAGAAGATTCCCCATTCCGACTGCACAAGCAAAACAAAACAAACCCACGCAAAAACCCAAGATGTCTGGCTTTCAGTTGGAGATTTTGGAGATAGACCAGAAGCAGCACACTGGGCAAGTAAAGACATTATGGATGGATATCAGGATAGGCTTCCCTGAGATCTATCCTAGTCACTGGGCTTATCTCAGGACGCTCTGGTTGCCTAGTTACAAGAGCCATCTTTCCAGAGCTCCGCCTCCTTCTTTTAAATCACGCCCACTTCCCCTTCGCAAGCCCGGGATGGGGCGGTGGAAGAAGCCCTTTCAACCACTCAGTGTTCTCCAGCGCAGGTCTTTAATCGATGATTGGACAGGCGCAATATGGACAGTACTTGGGGGCGGGTCTTCCGCGCCTCGGAGGAACGTCAGCACGTCGACGCGGGGGTTTTCTCTGACCAGGTCCTGTTAACCCGCCTCTGGAGTACCTGTGTTTTTGGTACCGTTGTCCCTGGGGGAGGAGAGTAGTCGTTGCCCGCTCGCGGGCCGACGCGGTTAACGAAGCTTGGCGCTCGTACTGGTTGCCTTCTCCTCCCGCTCAGATCGGGCCTATCGGCCTGAGGGTTGCCTCTGAGAGGCGGGGGCCCCTGGATCGGCCGGAGAAAGCTAGGGGCCCATCCTCGCTACAGGTTCGGATGGGAGGTGGCGGGAGGAGCTACCTGGGATGTTCAGTCTGATGGCCAATTGCTGCAACTGGTTCAAGCGGTGGCGGGAGCCTGTCAGGTAAACTGGAGCCTCTGGTCCTGGCGCGGTCCTAGGGGATGGGCATAGCTGCGCTTCAGGAGCCAGGCAGGGCGCCGCCTCTTCTGCACCGGGCCATGGGGGATGCTTTCCATGTCAGTTTGACTTGCCCGAGGAGAGACACATTGGAGGATGTCCTTTTTCTTTGTTTTGTGTCTTTCAGTTCTGTTAATAGGTTTGAGTTTCTTAAAAAGTAGTTGGGGTGTGGGTAGGGGTGTGTGTGTGGGGGGGGAGCAAGGCTCAAGAGAGAGATTGGAAATTATCTGTTGTGTATTTTTCTTCTGAAACTTTTGTAGTGGAATTTTTTTTTAAAAGAAAGAGGCATGGAATATAATTTTCATAGTATGCACACTTTCCATTTTAAATCTCTCCTCCAACCTCCACACGTGTCTGGCTGTTCCTGTCTGTCTGTCGGTCTGTCTGTCTGTCTGTCTGTCTCTCTCTCTCTCTCTCTCACACACACACACACGCACGCAGTTGTTTGAGGACTTGACTTGAAATCTGGCTTTACTACTTAATAATTGTATGACTCAACCACTTTTGGCTCCACCTTCCTCATACATTAAATAAGGGTGATAATGTCTGTGCCTCAAAAGTGTGTTCCATGAGAATAAGTGATGGATAATGTTTTCGTAACTATAATGTGGCTTCAGTTTTCATATGGACTCTAGTAAGATCTTTTAATTGAAAGTTCCCACTAAACATTTCACTTTGTCATGCTGGCAGTATTAATATCCAATGCCTGTTACTTTGCTGGTCATTCAACAAATATCTGTTAAGAAACAATGTGTGCCAGGTACTGTGTTAGGAAGGAATCTGTGAAAATAATGCCTTTAAAACTGGAAGGACCAGGTTATAAAGAGAACTTCAGTGTCTTACTCTGTATGAACAATGTTGACTTTACATAGTTCTATTTTTGAATTAAGCAAAGGTAAAATATAGCAAAGTATTTTTTTAAAAATTAGCATTTTGTATATAATATTCACTCCAAGGAAGAACTGTGCTTTAAAAAATGAACTTGAAAAGCTACGTTTACAAATTAGTTGGAAAATACATGTCTATGAAAAAGAAATTAGCTTTAAGTGAAGATTTTGAAATACTTTACTGTTTTTAACTGGATTTGAATGTTTTAAATGTAAGTTATACCTACCATTGATGCTGAGTCAAAGATGTGATTTTGGACATGTAGTTCTTTATTTGTTTTAATCATATTTTGGTCTGATTTCAGACTATTAAGATTTGAAAATTATTCATAATAGATGTTCCTTAATGCTTTTCTCTTTTAAAAAATGTATTTGATTTTTATGAGAGCATTATAGCATTTGTCCTTTTTAAACAAAAACACACAAGCTTATAACTTGAAGAAGGAGTTTTCAATTTGATCAATCAGTCTTCTTGTAACAATTCTAGTATATTCTCTGGAATTTGTTTAAAGAAAAACAGTATTTCAGAAGAAGGACTATTTATTGATTTAAAAGTATAAAAGATAATTGAATTTTATTAGTAATACAGATTTAAAATTCAATCCTAGAACACAGTGTATGTTCTTCTTTATTAAACAGAACCTCGGTCTGTGCTATACAGTAGGGTAGCACTAGCTGTGTGTGGCTGTTGAGCATTTGAAGTGTACTAGTCCTTCCTGAAATGCTGATAGAGTAGAATACATAGTGAATTTTGAAGATTTATTATGCAAAACATAGTATCAGCATTTTTTTCATGTAAGCAGTATTTTTTTATTGGTGCATTATGGTTATACATAATGATGGGATTTATTGTCACATATTCGTAGATGCACACAATACAATACAATTTGGTCAATCCACCCCCTCCCCCGCACCTTCCTACCTCCCTCCTCCTGTTCCCCAGATCCCTTGCCTCTCTTCCTTGGTCCTATATTTTTCCTAAAATATCCTAATACAATGACATAGTTCTTATACCTATGAAGAACATTTTTTGTATATATGACTATAGTGTATTCAGTGACATAAATGCTTAGAGTGTACCTTGCTTTAACTCAGTTCCAATATTTCCCCTTCAACCACTTCGTATCACCCCTTGTTATTTTTAGATATAATTGACAATAGGATTAAGCATTTCGATTTTTGTAAAGGCATGCAATATAGCTTATTCAAATTTCTTATGCAAATTTTTTATCTTGCAACTGTATCTCATAAATATTGACATACCACATTTTTCTTATAATCCACTTTCCACCATTCTTTTCTTTTAAATTTTTATTAAAGAGTTGAATTGTCAAAGAATCTTAAATGAGTATGAAGTGACAATATTATATGTATTTGGTCTTAAATCAATTTCCCCCACACTGCCCATTCCTCTGTCTCTTGATTCTTCTATATTACACACCTATAAGAGATATAAATGTGTGTGTGTGTGTCACACGTATATATATATGATTGAAAATTTTCCAGAATTGAATGATGGAATAAGTATCATTTGGCTTCTCAGGGGGTTGACACGTAGGTATATTGTGGATTGTCTCCCTAGTTCCCTCTTTATCCTCCCTCTGTCTCCCACCCACCACCTCTCCCTTCCTCCCTCCCCCATCTACATGTAGTCTCAACTTTTTAAAAGTTAATTACATTTTGAAATTAATTTTATCTTTTTAATTTTTACAATATATTTTATTAAGGAATTGAGTTATTATATAATCATAAATGCATTTAAAGTAACAATATGATATGTATAGACACTTAAGCCAGAATTATTCCCTAAATCCTTCAATTTTATCTTTTTGTTTTTCTTTTTTAAAAATGTGGTTACTCTAAATTTTAAGCTTATATGTAGCATGCATTCTATTTCTCATGAACCTGACTGATCTAGATCATAGCTTAATATTAATAAAGGCCATAGGTAAATATCTCTCCATATGGATAATATTAAATATAAAAGGATTTATAAATACAAAAGGATTACTCCTGTCTTTTTAAAGTACTCTTGTGCAATACCTGGATCATTAATAGTGGCTGAATAAATATTTGCTAATATATTTAATTTGATCACCCTTAACCAGTAATCATCCTTCAGTAGATAATAGTAGCAAATAGTTCCATTTATTTTATGAGAACAAATGAGAGACAAGCAAGCTGATTTTTAAAATGTTTTATGATATTCTGTACCTTCCCAAGAAAGATGGCCTTTGATTATTATATTTATGTTTTCTGTTTAATTGTTTTAGGCTATCATATTGAGATTATATTTTCTGAAAATGTGTTTGCAAATGTGATAATTAAGTGAACTTAATGATTATTAATATACAGAATGTATTCTGAGATTCCTAACTTATCTAATGTATTCTTTGCCCTTTGCATTTACCCAGCTATCCTCACTTAAATGCTTTCTCATTAAGCATATTAATCCAAGATTGGGTCAGGGATTAGATTTGTGTAATATTAACAAGGTAGGAATCAGAAATTCAGTGCTAAGCTTCCATTCTAGCTCAGGAGTCAGGACCAGGATGCAGGTCATTCAGGAACCCAGCCGGTGTTCAAACCATACCTGGTATTGTTACTACAAGTCAGAACCCGAACCTAGACGTTCAAACTATACAATTTACTCTTGAATAGATTGCAAGGGTAGACCCACAGGCAAGTGTTTAGTTAGAACAGAGGCAATGAAGGATAGTGTTGTTTTTTGAGAAATAGTAATCAAAACTGAAAATTTAACTTTGGTATAATACTGTTAACTAAGTTGAACACTTTATTCTGAGTTTACCAGTTTTTCAACAAACATTCTGTTCTTTCTCTCCAGGATCCATTCTAGGATCCCACGCTGCATTTTTCATGTCTTTTAGTCTTCCCTAGTCTGTGACATCCCTCTGTCTTTTTTTGTATTTCATATCCTTGGGACCTCAAATAGTACTAATAATTTCTTTTTGTAGAATTATCAGGGATTTTTTTTTTTGTTTTCTTGTGATTTGACTAAGGTTTTGTGTTATGGTGAAGAATCTCACAGAGGCAGTGTATCCTTCATAGTAAATCATATCAAAGGGTGCATGATGCCAATGTCTTATCACTGGTGTTATTAACCTCAATCACTTGGCAAACATGGTATCCACCAGGTTTCTTAATATTGCATTTGAGTCAAATAGATAGGAGTTTGAATCTTAGGAGTTGTAGTACCTTCCCTCTGTCAAGTGTTGGTTCAATGTCCAAAGATCCCTGTGTTAAAATTTTGCTTCTCAGGGTGATGCTATTGGGAGGTGATGGAACTTTTAGAAAGTAGCACCCATAATGGTAAGAAATTATACCATTGTGTGTGTGTCCTCAAACTGGGGTGTGGAAGCCTACCCCCATCTATCTCTTTCTTCCTGGCTTATGATATAAGTTCTTTTGCCCCACCATGTGCTTCCCTTATAATATATTGCCTCACCACAGGTCTGAAGCTGTGAATCTAATTGATAATGGATTAGAACCTCTAAGATTATGAGCCAAAATGAACCTTTTCTCTTTATAATTTAATTATGCCAGGTAATTCATTATAGTGATGGAAAGCTAATAAACCACAGGCTACTGAAACTAGGAAGAGGGGATTACTGTATTACTTGAACTTCTTCCACTATTTCCATCTTCCCCTATTCATTGTCTCTATTTTAGTTCAAGTTTCTGTTCATTCTCTCCCAGATTTCTTTTATAGATTTTCTACTCTTCCATTCCAATTAATTCTCTACACTGCTGTCAGTGATTTTTTTTTAAATATGCATTTGATTCTGAATCTTTAGTATTTCCTACTTGCCTTTGGGATAGTATCTTAATTTCTTACAGTTTATTTGTGATTTGACTTAAGCCTGGCTGTGAGATCTTTTCACAAGCCATTCTTTTTCTTTTGGTCATGCCGGATTTGGGGCACTTAAATTATTTGATTCCTCCTGGAATGCCCTTGTCTTCTTTTGACTGCTTCTAGTCAGACTGCAGATATTACCTGATGGAGATATTCTCCATCAGGAAACTTTTTTTGAATTCTGTCTATCCTTTCTTTGGGTTTCCTTAGAATCCTGTATTTGTCTCTACTTATCCATGTATTGTAATAAGGTATTTATTCAAGTCTTCACTATTCCCCCAGGATGTCTCCAGGACAGAAACTATTGTTACTTAAACAAATTTAAAAATAATGTATGCTTGTTGTTATTTAAAGGTAATACATGTTTACTGTAGAACTTCGAAAATGAAGTTCAGTAAAAAGAGGGAAATTTAAATTACCCACAATCATACTCCCTAGAGATAAACATTATTATTATTTTGGTAGAATCTCTTCTGTTCATGTAAATTATTTATTTATTTGTTTGAAGATTAAGGGACAGTGAGAGACAGGGGAGAGACAGAGAGAAACAATTTTTATTTAGTTTTTCATGTGGCTTTTGTTGCTCCAACACTTCATTGTGTACATGGTGGTGGGGTATGAACCTGTGTCCTCGCGCATGCCAGGCAGGTGCTGTAACTGCTGAGCCACCACTCCAGCCCTTTTCATGTAAATTTTTAAACAATACTGACATAATAGAATACCATTTCACAACTCTTTATTCATATTTTAGTTTAATATATTGTTAACATCTTTTTTGCAAGATTACTTATTTTTCTTCAATATCTTTTTAGTAACAGTGGAGTAGTGTGTAGTATAGATTTACTGAAGTTTATATAATCATTTCCATGCTATTGAATATTTTGTATGTTAGAAAATTTTGCTATTATCAGTAATGCTTTGATGAGCGTCCTTATGTAAATATATTGGAAACAGAATTCTGCCTCAAATGATAAAAAGTTTAATGTTTGATATCATTAAAACAATTAATTGACAGACCATTAGGCTGAGAAATTCCAGTGCTTTCTATTTAAGCAAAGTGAATCCCAACTTCATATAAACAGTAAAATGTAAGTTAAGCTTAACTAATCAGAAATTGCTAATTAACCTTAAACTAGAGACTTGACTCATCAGAAACTGTCAACTAATTTCTAACTAGGGTCTTTCTATTTTAGCCAATCAAATATTTTTTTTTTTGTCTTCTGGTCTTCTATGAAGATCTTAAAAAGTTTTCCCATTGATCCCACTTGATGGAGCATTGAACTTTTATGATTTAGTGCTGCCTATTTCATCCATCAATGAATGTCCTGTAAATTTTTGTTGTTGTTGTTTGGTACCAAGAATTGAAACCAGGGGTGCTCAACCTCTGGTGTACATCCCCAGCCCTTTTTACATTTTATTTTGAGACAGGGTTTCTTAGGCCCTTGATAAATTGCTGAGGCTGGTTTTTGAACTCTCGATTCTCCAGCCTCAGCCCTCCAAGTCTCTCTGGGATTATAGGCATGTGCCACTGTGCCTGGCTTTTGTAAATTCTTAAAAATTTTAATGTGCCTAAGTTTGTCTTTTAACAATTTCTATTGCCAAATTGCTCCTCAGAAATGATTTATTTCCACCAATTTCTGCATTGATTTCCTTAGCAGTTTTTCCACTGGAGCAGGTACATTTTTTATTGAATTAAAGAAAAAGATTTTAAGTGTTTATAGTAGTAACCTTTCTCTGTAGTACATGTTGCAGGAATTTCCTACCATTTGTTAGATTATTAAATTTTTTGGTGGTGTATGGAGTATAGCTGGTTTTTTTTTTTTATTCAAATATTCCATTCTTTCAGTATGACACTTAGAAAGTTCACCAGCAGTCTAAAATTGCATTAACCTGTGCTGTTTCAAAAATACTTTTATACCCTTTCTTTTTTAAGAGAGACAATGAGAAAGAGAGAGAGAAAGACAGAATGAACTTTATTTAGTTTTCATGTGGCTTTCGTTGCTCAGACACTCATTGTGTAAGTGGTGCTGGGGTTTCAACCCACATACTCAGGCATGCCAGGCAAGAGCCGTAAACATTGAGCCACGGCTCCAGCCCCTATACCTTATTTTTAAGCCTTCTTGTGGGGAGCTGGATTGCCCCCCGGGGGCCGATCAGGAGGAGGGTGAGTGCCAACGGCTGGAACCTGGGTCCCCCCTCGTCCGGGGACCCCTTCCCTCCCAGCCGGGGAAACGAGGCAACCACATGCAGCTGATGGCAGCTCAGAATCCGTTTATTACTAAGGCACATGGGTTTTTATAGAGGAGGAGGGGAGACAGCCAAGGAATCAATAATCCTTCTAAGGGAGTTGCCAGGTGTTATGTAGATTTCAGTACAGACAAAAGTTAGGAACATTCTGTAGTTGATACATTCTGACCCACCCTGTTTGACCTTTTGTATAACAAAGCACGACCTAGCAGCCCCTCCTGAAGGAACTTATACAAATAGTAACAAGATCGCTCCAGGGCAGCTGATGAAATGAAGTGAAGGTCAGACCAAAGGTCAGACCCCAACAATTCCCCCTTTTTATTTTATTTGAAAGTGTCCAGGATCTGTCTTAGGTTGTGGAATGCGATAACCCTCTTTACCCGTCATGGGGATGTGCAACAGCATGGTTGCTTCCCTGGCTTAGGTCAGCAAGGCATCCATTCCATCTTACCCATCATTGATTCAAGGACTCATGTCTCCTTTAACATATGAAACCATATTGGGGGGGCGGGGTCTTGTCCTTGCTGCTGTGCCAGCAGGATTTTGCATGATTTTTAGTCTGTTATTGCTGCCATCAGCTGTAAGAGCGATAAATGAGGAAAATTGTACCTAAACTTAACACTCCATTCCAGGCGGCAATGCCAGATCAAATTTTTTAAGGGCTTTTGACATCCTGGTAGCAAGCCAAATAAAGACATAGGTGGAACTCGGCTCTCAATTAGAGCCTTAATTTTTCTAATTAACAAAGTGGTTAAATTCCTAAACTTGTTGTTCCAAGGGCCTCTCACCATCTCACTTAGTTGAGATATAGATGTAG
>PVKS010039450.1:0-17085 GCA_004027875.1 Aplodontia rufa | reverse complement strand
CAGTGTGGAGAATCCTCAAAAAACTAGGGATGGGCCCACTATTTGATCCTGCTATTCCTCTCCTGGGTATTTTTCCAGGGGATTTAGAATCAGCACATTACAATGACACAGCAAAATCGATGTTCATAGCAGCTCAATTTACAATAGCTAAATAATGGAAACAACCCAGATGTCCCTCCCTGTATGAATGGATCCAAAACTGTGGTACATATATACCATGGAATTTTACACAGCAATTAGAAACAATAATATTGCAGCCTTTGAAGGTAAATGGATGGATATGGAAAAAATTATGCTGAGTGAAATCAGCTTAACCCAGAGAACCAAGGGTTGAATGTCTCCACTCATCTGTGGAGGCTGGAACTAGACCCTGGCCATTGAGAAAGTTGGTCTAGTAGCATGTGTTAAATCCGGATAAGGTGTAATGTTACACAACCTAATACATTTTTAGAGATGTTGTGGGAATGGGAAGAGAGGGATAAGGGTGGGTAAGTGGGGGGGGGCACTCTTGGGGGAAAAACTAATCTTCAGAATCGATATACATTTTATATTTGTTAAAAACTTGTATGATTGTTCAACAAATAAATTTCTCAATAAAAAATGTTTGTCAATTTTTCTTATATCACTGGTTTTGCAGAATTCCTCCCACATCCTCACGCATGCCAGGTGAGTACCATAACCACTGAGCCACAGCTCCAGCCCCAGAATTCTTTAACCTGCCAAAAGTTTTGCTAGACAGGTCTGATATATTTTGTACCCACAAAGGCTCGGATCACAATCAAAATGACATTTCCTTATGGCCTCTCAGTTATTAAGGATGATATTTATTTTGATTTATTTATAATAGCAAAACTGAAGATAGGTTTCTAAAACTTTCAAATGTAGTAAATCTGGAGCAGTGGCTCAGTGGTTGAAGTGCTTGCCTGGCATGCGTGAGGACCCGGGTTCAAACCCCAGTACCACATACACAACTAAATGTCAGAGAAACAGGCCAGATGGAAAAATAAAATTGATTCTCTCTCCCCCACCAACTCTCTTTTTAAAAAAATGTATTATATGTGGTAGACTACAAATTATTTATGTACTGTAATTATTCATATAATATGTAAAATATGCATTTACAAGGTTAAAAATATTTTTGCAACATGTTTGTAAAAACATGAGTAGGGAAATATATGAACAGTAATATAGGACCAATGAAAAATTAGGATTTGTTCATAAGATGGAAAAGTATACAGCTGAGAATAAAAATGAGATGTTATTTATACTGATGTGAAGCATTCTCCAAGTAATATTGCTGAGTAAAAATGGACTTGTAGCATAGTGTGTGTGGTATGATCTAATTTGTGATTAAACTGCAGTATATGTAAATATAAACCTTCTTGAAAATTCCTACAGTACTTCCAAAAGTTACCCAAAGGACATAATGTTTTCCTCTGGTGACTTGATTAAATTTATATCTGATATTTAAGAACATAAAAATTATACACATTTATGGGGTACCAATGACATCTCAACACATGTATACATTATATGATGTTTAAATCAGGTTAAATGCCTCTGTCTCCTCAAACATTTATTACTTCTTTATGGTAAAAACATCAAATGCCTTTTTTCTGGATTTTTGAAATATACAGTACCTTGTCATCATCTGTAATTATCCTTCTGTGAAATAGTATACCGGAACTTCTTACTTCTGACTGTAGCTTGGTACCCATTGATCAGCCTCTCCCTTCCCTCTCTCATGCTTACTCTCCCCATTCTTGGGAAACCAATATCAACTTTTTAAGATTCCATGTATTAGTGAGATCCAGAGGTACTTGTTTTTCTGTTTCTGGCTTATTTCATTTAACATAACAATCTGCAGTTCCATCTAAGTTGAAGCCAATGACAGGATTTCATCCTTTTAATGGCTGAGTAGCATTCCATTGTGTATATGTACCACATTTAAAAAATCTGTTCATCAATTTAGGTTGTTTCCATTTCTTAACTACTGTGAATGACAGAATAAACATAAGAATGCAGCTGTCTTTTTGACCTATTGATTTCGTCTCCTTTGAATATATGCCCAAGGTAGGACTGTTGGATCATATGGTAGTTCAACTTTAATTTTTTGAAGGGGATCCTTTATACTGTTTTCCACAACAGCCGTGCTAATTTAAGATCCCATCAAGAAGGTGCAAGGCTTCTCTTTCCTCCACGTTCTCACCAATACTTGCTCTCTTGTCTTTTTGATAGTGGCCATTCTTACTGGGGTGATGCTGAGTGTGAGTTCATATACCTGTTCACTATTTGCATGTTTTACTTTGAGAAATGTCTGTTTGGGTCTATTGGCCATTTAAAAATCTGGTATTTATTTTTATGATGTTGAGAATATCACATGTTATTTATGTTCTGCGTATTAGTCCCTTAGCGGATGTACAGTTTGCAAATATTTTATCCTGTTCTGCACGTTGTCTCCTCCGTCTGCTGATGACTTCCTTTGTGAGTGGAGGTGTTTAGATGGAATCTCATTTGCCTACGTTTGCCTTTGCTGCTGTGTTTGTGGAATCTCATCCAGTACACCATTGCCCATTCCCTTGCCCAGAGGCTTTTCCCACTTCTAGTGGTTTCTTAGTTTTAGGTCTCACATGGAAGCCTTGGTTGGTATAACTGGTGATAGACAGGTGTCTAGTTTCATTCTTCGTGTGTGGATTATTTTTTATTTTTCTCCTCTTTCGTATATCTTGTGTATCTTTTAAAGGAATCAGAAGAAAGAAAAAAGCTGTCTCAGGTCAGTTAATGATAGCCACAGAGGAAGAAGGCTGGGATCTTTCCACACGTACTAGCTTGGAAAAGTCAAAACAGGAGGTGGGCAAAACCTGACATGAGATGCTACTAAGCAGGACAGAGCTCGACACAATGCAGTTCTGACTTTCTAGGCACAAGTGATTTAGTAGGAAAAGAGGAGGAACATATCTTTTCTAGAGAGCTCCCTAGCAAAGTCAAATTTTAAGAAGAAAAGAATACAAGCTGTAAAGGAGGCCGTATATCGAGATAATTAGTAGAGAGTGACCCAGAACTTCATAAAGAGTATGCATGAAGGCCGGGCATGGTGGCACATACCTGTAATCCCAGCAGCTGGGGAGGTGGAGGCAGGAGGATTGCAAGATCGAAGCCAGCTTCAACAACTTAGCAAGGCCCTAAGCAACTTGGTGAGACCCTGTGGCTCAGTGGTTAAGCACACCTGGGTGGAACCCCTGGTATCCACCCCTACACTCCCATAAAGAGTGTAGGAAGTGCTGTGCCACCTATGAGTCATGTGTAAAGGGCTTTGTGAAAGTCTAAGGACAATTACTAGCTACTCTAGGTCAGCTTGGATTGACTCATAGGATTTAAAAAAATTTTTTTTATTAAGGAGTTGAGTTACTGTACAATCATAAATGCATATAGAGTAACAATATGATATGCATATGTTCCTAAACCAGAATTACCCCCACATTGCCCACACCCCAGTCTCTTGATTTTCTATATTTTGCCCTTACAAGTGATATAAATGTTTAGATTGTGAATTTTCCAGAATTAAATGATTGCATAAGTATTATTGGATTCTCAGGGGGTAAAGAGTATGCTACATTGTTGGTTGTCTCCCTAGTTCCCTCCCTATGGTCCCTCACTCTTCCTTCCCCCACCTCTGCTCTCCTCCCTCTCCCCTACCTTTCTGCTCCCTCCTCTCCACCCACATATGTATGGTTTCCCTAGATTATGTGTTGCTACGTCTTTGCTGGGTCTGATGTAGTCTCACTGGAGCTTTATGACAGCCCCTGGAAGTAGGCACGGTTACTGTCTTCTCCTTGACTGATGGGAAGGAGAAGATGAGAACGGCTAAATAACTTGTCCCTGATGAGGCAACCAGTGTTCTCTCATCAGTATGCTATTCTTCTTGTGGTAGTTAAAAATATGCCAATGGATAGAAGTGGTGGTCCAAAGAAAGCACAAAGAATTAATAGGTTAAAGGAAAGGTCCTATATTAATTTTTTTTAAACCACTAAGTTTTAAGTAAGAAATTTTGTTGTTGTTGTTGTCACTGAGCTTAACTTAGAGTAACACATACACAACAGCTCTTGTTGTCTGGGACTACATTTATCTAAGTAGAGGGTGAAATGTAAGGAATATAGTGGACTCGCTGAATCTGGCAACCTGTCAGACCATACTTGGGACACTCATGTAAAAACACTAAACTTTTAGCCAGGTGTGGTGGTGCATACCTGTAATCCCAGTGACTTGGGAGGCTGAGGCAGGAGGATTGCTGGTTTGAGGCCAGCAAGAGAACTCAGGGAGACTGTCTTAAAATAAAAAATTACAAAGGGGGGCTGGAGCGGTGGCTCAGCGGTTTCGGTGCTTGCCTGGCAAGCACGAGGACCCGGGTTCAAACCCCAGCACCACATACACAACTAAGTGTTAGAGCAACTAAGGCCACAAGAAAAACTAAATAAAGTTGTTTCTCCCTTTCTCTGTCTCTCTCACTGTCCTATCTTAAAAAAAAAAAAAAAAAATTAAAAAGAGCTCAGGGTGTAGCTTGGTGGTAGAGTGCTTCCCTAGCATGTGCAGGGCCCTGAATTCAGTCCCCAGCACTGCAAAAATAAACCCAAACAACATAAAGTACCCCACTACACTTTTTAGAAAATTAAAAGATGACCCATCATTAGCGTTAAAAACTCTAATATTTCCCCACTGAAATTGTTCATGTAAATATTTTCATGTTGTTTTCCAAGTAACATTTTTGTATTTGTGTTGTAACGCAATCATATATTTAAATTATTTTGTATTTTCTTTGGCACATGCCATAATCATCATCTTAAAGATAATTTTTTAGGGGCTGACTAATTTTCTGTCGTGATGATGCACCACAATTTATAGCACCACACTGCTGGGTAATTCATCAGTTTGCCTGTTCTTTCTATTATATATGAAACCATCATTTTGATTGATTGGGATTCTAACTTTCCCACGTAGGATGTATTGCATTTGTCTCCAAATAACCGTGGGCTGGTTTTAGAATTTTTCAGGGGCAGTGGAATGAAAAACAAATGATAGAGCATTTCTACATTTCTTCATTAGGCAATGATTTTTCTGTCAGGGAATCGTACATCCTTAAGCACAGGAGCCTGAGATCCATGGCAAACATACAGAAGCTTGACTTGATATATGAAGAGGGCTGAGAACAGCATTGTGTTTTGTGAAAGAGACAAATATGTTTTTCTTCTAAGCTGCCTGAGGAGGTGGCAGTCATCTGTATTTGGCATCCTGGCTGCCCTCAGACCTCTTGTGAAGCCCAAAATCATCAAAAGGAGGACCAAAAAGTTTATCTGGCACCAGTTAGCCCAAAATGTCAAAATTAAGCGTAATTGGTGGAAACCCAGAGGGGTTGATACAACAAGGTGCAGAGAAGATTCAAGGACCAGGTTTTTATTTTTTTTCAAGAATCAGGAACTGGAAAAGTGGCTCGGTGGTTATGGTGCTTGCCTGGCATGCGTGAGTACTCAGGATCAAACCCCAGCACCCACATACCCAACTAAGTGTCAGAGCAATGAAGGCCAAGTGAAAAACTAAATAAAACTTGATTCTCTCTCTCTACTTTCC
This sequence comes from Aplodontia rufa, assembly GCA_004027875.1. Taxonomy (NCBI): domain Eukaryota; kingdom Metazoa; phylum Chordata; class Mammalia; order Rodentia; family Aplodontiidae; genus Aplodontia; species Aplodontia rufa. Next base: position 11,463 of record PVKS010039450.1, on the reverse strand, counting down.
TTTTCTCCTTAAAAAAAAAAAAAAAAAAAAGGAAAAGAAAGGATCAACTTTATTTAGTGTTCCATGTGGGTTTCATTGCTCTGACATTTTGTGTACGAGGTGCTGGGGTTCAAACCTGCATCCTCACGCATGCCAGGCAAGCACTGTATAACTGCCCAGCCACTGCTCCAGCCCCCAAGGGCTAGATCTTAATGCCTAGCATTGGTTATGAGAATAACAAGAAAACAAAGCACTTGCTGCCCAGTGGATTCTGGAAGTGCCATGTCAAGGAACTGGAAATGCCCTGATGGGCAACAAATCTAACTGTGCTAAGATTACTCTTGTTTGCTTCGAGAACCACAAAGCCATTGTGGAGAGAGCAGCGCAGCTGGTGGTAGAGTTCACCAATCCCAACGCCAGACTTCACAGTGAAGAAAACGAGTGGATGGATCTTGTACACTTTTTCCTGTGTGCTTAAATAAAACCACAAAAACGGCCATCTAGAAAAAAAAAAAAAAAGACAAATGCTTTAGAGTATCTGTAACAGGGATGCAGAAAATGAATGATCCAGTGATGGCTTAGATTGGTCTGTGCAAATCAGTGGGCAGCAAAAACTGAATTCTATTTCACTCCTTGAAAAACTCGTATCCATCTGGTGGTCTTTAATTCCTTTCTGTGGAGCCAGCATGGCGGTCACCATCTTTGTGAACCTTTCTGTAAAAATCAGGAAAAAATGGGTCTTTGGCACCAAATGTTCAGGTGCAGATGTTTGAAAAGGAGTCAGGCTTAAAAGCAGCTGAGCAAAGCTCTTATTGGGATTGGTGACTCTAGGGCCATATTCACTGTCCCGCCAAAGGGCAGGTTGAGGAAGTGGCACGCGGCTGGGCTGGGCCATGATTTTATTTGGAGCGGGCAGAGGAAGTCCTTCAGAGATTGGCTGGTAACACCCATCAATCATTGTGAGAGGTCATTAGGGCTTGTCTGCCTGCATCTGATTCGTTCTGCATAGGCTGCCTGATGCCCCACCCAGCTGCCTGGAACCAAGCTAAAATCCCGGCCTTTTTGGTGATATAGGGTGTGATTTCCATCTGGCTACTTTGTGCTGTTGAGGGGGAGTTGTGGGGCAGGGGAAAGTTCAGGAGTTGGTTTGCATTTGGTTGTATGTTACTCCAACGACCTCGCTCATGTGGTTTCAGATGAACCTATGATAGAGACTTGAGAGAAATTAACGAGCAGCAGGAGGTGTAGAGCTTAGGTGAGAGATCTTGAGTTTGGTGGGCCCCAGCATGGTGGAAGTCCAGGACTAGACATCTGGGAAGGGCACCTTTTTAAGGTGGGAGACATGGTACCAAGGGGAGTGGCCCAAGAGTTTGGCTGCTGTTGGGGTAGAAAGTATAACTGTATGGGGTCCAGTCCAGCGAGGTTGCAACAATTGAGGATATAGTTCCTGAAGCAAAACTGTGTCACCTGGTTGAAGAGAGACGGTAGCCAATTTGTGTTATGGTCTGGCTGGAGATGAGGCAGTAGATGGCATGGGGAGACAGTGGTCTGGATGTTCCAAGAGTTTGGAAATTAGGGAGTTGTTGACCACTCGGTGAGCCCTTTGTAGTTAGAAACCCACGCTCCTTCCAAATAGCTGAATGTGAGTGAACAATTAAGAAGGCATATTTGGAATCTGTAAATGTTAACCTGTTTACCTTTAGAAAGAGTGAAGGCCCTAATGAGAGCAAAGAGTTTGGCTTTTTGGGAGGTGGTCTCTTCTGGAAGACAACTGGTTTCCAGAACTGAGGGGGTGGTGACTACTGCATAAGCATCTCTATGGCATCCTTCAGGACCTAGCAGAGAACTGCCATCCACAAAAATGGTTGGTCAGGTAGGGGAGTGGGTAATCAAAAAGGTCTCATGGGGTGAACACAGAGCCTTCAATACCTGTGGACAGGAATGGCTAGTGGTTGAGGGAGGTGGGGACAGGAGGAGAAGTGTAGCAGGGTTGAGAGAAGAGCAGAGAGTGATGGATGGATTTTCTATGAAGAGGAGGTGAAACTCTGGAATCCATAATGGGCTCAGGAAGGAGAGGGATTTATGGCTTAAGAGGTCCTGGAGTTGATGAGTGGAGAATATGGTGATTGGCTGGAGTGAGGTGAGTTTTAGGGCTTCCTCAGTCAGTTCAGCTGCTGCTGCCAATGTCCAGGGTATGGCAGCCATCCACGGACTGTAGAACCGAGTTGCTTGGAGAGATATGCCACTGGTCTACTATGCCTCCTGTTGGTTGAGCAAGGAGGCCAGTGGCAACACCCTGTCTTTCATTGGTGAAAAGGTGGAAAGGACGGTTAGGGGGGAGATGTGAGAGCATCTCTGAGCTTGGAAAGGATTTGGCTACCATACTGGGGGAGGTGAGGGGCCCATCAAGGGTCTCCTTTGCTGCTTGACATAGATGTCTGGCAAGAAGTGAAAAGTTGGGGGCCCAATGTCTGAAAAAGCCAGCCAAGCCCAAGAAGGACAGGATATAATCTGCTCATTCAGGTGGCTGTAGGTCATGGAAGACTTGGATTCTGTCTGTTGTGAGGCTTTTAGAGATAGGAGTGAGGAGTATACCTAAATAAGTAACTGAGGAGGTAGTAAGCTGGACTTTGGCCAGGGATACCCAATAGCCCCAAGATCCCAAGAAGTTAGGGAGCTGAGCAGTGTGAATCTGGGAGGTTTTGAGGGATGAGTATTCTCCTACGTATTGTAGGAGAATACTATCTCCCAAGTCATAGGTAGCCAGATCCTGAGCCAAGACTTGCCCAAAGAGGTAGGGGCTGTCCCGGAAACCTTGGGGTAAAACTGTCCATGTCAGCTGTTGAGACCAAGAATACATAGGATCCTCCCAAGTGAAGGCAAAGAGGTAATAGGAATCGGGGTGGAGAGGAACTGTGAAGAACGCATCCTTGAGATCTAAAACTGTGAAGTGAGTGGTAGAAAGGGAGATGTGAGAAAGAAGAGTGTAAGGGTTAGGAACCACTGGATGGATAGGAACAACTGCCTCATGAATTAAGCGGAGATCCTGGACCAAACGATAGGCCCCTGAGGGCTTGTGTACTGGTAATATGGGGGGGGGGTATTACAGGGGGAATTAGTAGGGATAAGGAGTCCCTGAATAAACAATCGGTCCTTCACTGTGGGTACAGGAGATAGGAAACTGGGGACGTGAAGGAAATTTAGTTTGAGTTTTCAGTTGAATAAGGATTGGCTTGTGGTGAGAGGCTATGATGGGCTTGGAGGTGTCCCAGACTTGAGGGTTGACCAGATCTGGGGGCAGCAGTAAATTAGGTGATGTGAGGGTACTAGAGGATAAGAAAGAGAGGTAGGAGAAGATGAGTAGTAGTATTCCTGGGAAGGAGATGTAGGGTGGCCCCTAGGAGTTGTAGAATATCTCTGCCTAGGAGGGGAACGGAACAGGAGGGAATGACCAGGAAAGAGTGTGTAAAAGAGTGTCCCTCCAGGGCACAGGCCAGCATAGCTGTTCTGTTTGGGAAGGAGGGTTTCCCATCAATTCCCATAATCAAAATCTGGGAAGGAAACAAAGGCCCAGAGTGGGCAGGCAAGACAGAATATGTAGCCCCCATGTCCATAAGAAAATTTATGGACTTACCTGCTACCTGGAGTGTTTCCCTGGACTCAGCACGGGTAATGGGGGTCCTTGAGTCTGGGCTTCCTCAGTCTTCTACAAATCCCAACAACTCAAGGGAAGGGACCGCCTGGCTGGTCACACCCCCGTGTGGAGGTGTTGGGGTGGGGGTGGCCATAGGACAGTTGCTCTTCTAGTACCCTGCTTGGAAGGGGGCCTTGGGTTTGGGTACTGACAGGCCCAGTGACCTTTGTGTCTGTACTTGAAGCAAGCCCTTGGTTGGTCCCTCTTTGAGGCTCTCACTGGGGCTGCTGGCCACAGGGCAGCTACCAAGGCTCGGGTTTGGAGTGTTACCTTCTTCTGTAATCGAGCCTGTCTGGCCAGTTGGTTGATTCTTCGCAGGCATTATAGACTTCGAAGGCCATTTTCACAGATCTCGGATAGGGGTTTGAGGGCCTTCCTGAGCTCGTTTGAGCTTTTTTCTAATGTCAGGGGCCGACTGAGAAATGAAATGGGTTGCTAACACTGTAGCCCCAGAGGGAGACTCAGGGTCTAGTTTAGTATATTTGGTAAGGGCCTCTATAAGACGATTAAGAAATAGGGCTGGATTCTCATATGGATCCTGGGTAATTTCCTCAGTTTATCAAAGTTAACTACTTTATTGGAGACTGTCTTCATACCTGCTATGAGGTATTGAATCATATAAGCACAATTACAGCAGCCCTGTTGGCCTTCCTGGTAGTTCCGACTGGGCTTGTTTGGTGGAACTGCCACTGCACCTGTGGGTAAAGTTATATCCGTTAAGCGGTCTTGGTCAGCATGGTCTTGTGCTGCCTGCTCAATACAAGTTCGTTTGTCTGGGGTAAGGGTGGAAGAAACAACAACATAAACATCATGCTAGGTGAGTTCATAAGCCTGAGACAGGGATCTAAATTCCTTAATGTAAGTAGAAGAGTCAGCAGAGAAAGATCCTGGATGCCTTTCAATCTGGCAAAGATCCTGGAGTGAAAATGGGACGTGGACTTGCACAATACCCTCCGTGCCAGCCACTTCCCGGAGAGGACAAAGGAGTTCCAGATTGGGTGGTGGGAGGGTCTGATGGGATCGAGTGTGGGCATTGACAGAAGAGGAGAGAGTTGAGTGGATGGAGGGACCTCCTGGGGGAGGAGAGGGAGAAGTGTCAGGAGGAGGAGCTGTAGTGGTAGGAGAAAGGGGTGGAGGGACTGTAGCTGTGGGAAGGGAGGGAAAGAGGAAGAGGAGGGGCTCTGGCCTAAGTAAGAAGGGGGAGGATGGGAGGGTGGAGCTGAGAGCAGTTCCTGTGGATCTGAAAATGAGGAAGATGAAGCTGGAAAACTATGGGGGAGAGGTTTTGGCCCATCCCTGGGGAGGAGGATTTGGGTCATGGAGCAGGTGGAGTAAAGGGAAGGATGAGAGCTCAAGACCCAAAAGCCCTGAATATAAAAAAGCAGTTGAGCACAGCTTTTGTTGGGATTGATGACTCTTGGGCCACCAGAGTAAGGGCAGGTAGAGGAAGTGGCACCCTGCCCGGTTGGGCCACGAATGTATCTGGGGTGGGCCACGAATGTATCTGGGGTGGGCAGAGGAAGTCCTTCAGAGATTGGCTGGCAACTCCCATCAATCACTGAGTGATTGTGACATCATTGGGGCTTGTCTGCCTGCATCTAATTAGCTGTTCCTTTCAACTAGTTGTAACTTTCAACTAGGATTCAACTAGGAAGTTGAAAGTTGTAACTTTCAACTAGGCTGTGTGATGCCCCACCCAGCTGCCTGGAATCAGCCTAATACTTCCTTTCCCCACTCCCACACAGAGCCCTGCAATGTGTGCTCTTGCTGTTCTCCTAACACAACTTTGAGAGTACTACTGTTTTTCAGAATAAACTGTGACTTTGGTGACATTGTCTCTGTTACCATCTATCTTAGAATCTGGTTTCTGGTAATTTTTTATTTTTATTTTTTAAGTTTAATGACTGTTAAATGCACCACATTAAGAGTATGTTTTCTGGGCTGGAGCGGTGGCTCAGCAGTTATAGTGCATGCCTGGCATACACGAGTTCAAACCCCAGCACCACGTATGCAACAAAGTCTTGGAGCAGTGAAAGCCACTTGAAAAACTAAATAAAAAATTGATTCTCTCTGTCTCTCACTGTCCCTCTCAAAAAAAAAAAAAAAGAGTATTTTCTCTTTTGTACAATTTCAACAATTTAAACCTCAAGAAGATGCAAATTCTTAGTTTATTGAATGCACACTTGCATGTGCTTGGGCACGCATGCACGCGTGTGTGCGCACGCACACACACACACATACACACACAGACACAGGGTGAGGGAGGGTTGGAGTGTATTTGACCTGCACATCTTCCTCTATGGAAGAGGTAGGCAGAAGCAGTAGCTGGGAATGGGCACAGGTGAGCCATCCAAAGGTACCTGAAACATACCATTTCACACAGGCTCACACCAGCACCACATCCGGTCATTGCTGAGCTACAAAGCACCCTTTTTAGAGCATTTAACTTTACACATATGAGATTCTCCTCATTTTTAAAGTGGCGATTCACTTCCCACAGTCTATACTTCTGTTAAAGCTGAAAAAGATGTTTATTCATCATGCCCCTCACAGAGCCAAACTGTTTGAAGTAGTTTATCTTCAGAAAGAAACAAGAGATGTAAGGAAAGAATGTAAGGGTCTGTGTATTAATCGGAAGGAAGTCCCAGACATCCAGAGAAATTCCTAGACTTACTGCCAGCTTTCTTTTTTAAACTCCTTTTTCACTTTTCATTTAAATTTCTAAATCTGTCATCGTGTCCAGACACCTCTTCTTATAATGAGAAAGAGACCTGCCCCAGTTCCGCCTTTCCAGCTGCATTTCAGAATCAGATCCCTTTTTCGTTGGTCAGCACCTTTAGTCGACATCCCTTCTTTCCCAAATGTGCATTTAAATTTCTACTCTCTCAGCCTTTGTCACTTGCGTTTTTCAACTTCTCTGATCTTAAAAACTGCTGATTGACTATGATCATTGTCTCAAAACTGTGCAAGGCTAAATACTGTTATGTGAGGTGTCAAAACCTCTAATTAGAGGCTTCAGAGTCAGCTATTTCCCAGAGCATCTGTTCTTAGGATATTACCTTATTTATGTATGATTAAGATTTAGAGAGCTGAGAGGTGTTAATAATTTGGGGGAGGCAACGCCTCTGTTATGGTTTAGATATCTGGTGTCCCCTACTGTGTGAGACATCGCAAGAGCGTCCAGAGGCACAAAGCTTACATTACGAGAGCTTTAATCTAGCCAGTGGATTAATCCACTGAAGTGGATTAACTGGGTGATAACTGTAGGCAGATAGGGTGTGGCTGTAGAGAGTAATGTGCTCTCTTGATGTTCTGCTAACATTTACAATTTTGAGAGTATTACTCTGCTTTTCAGAATAAACTATGAGTTTCATGGGGCTGGGGCTCAGAGCTATGGAGTCTGCCAACCATGAACTGAACCTTTGAAACCATGAGTGCCGAATAAACTTTTCCTCCTCCACATGGTTCCTGTCAGGTCTTTTGGTCATAGCAATGAGAAGCTGACTAAACAACCTCTAAGAGTCAAACTGATGTCACATAACCATTACAAGTTATCAGTAGCACAACTCACAGGGATACACCAGTGTCATCAAAGAAAGCCCAGAAGTACCCAGTATCTGTGAGATTCTTTCCTAAACAGGGCTGGCTTTTAATAAGCACTCTGGCTTTCAGGCAGCAATGAATACAGTAGTCCTCATTTATCCATGAGTATGTTCCAGGATCCTCATTGGATGCCAGTAGAAACCAGGTAGTACTGAACTATGTATAAATATGCATGTATGATATATAAAAATGGTATATAAACATTATATAATGTTTTTTCTATAAATACTGATAACATTTATAAAGTAGGCACAGTAAGAGATTAACCACAAAAACTAATAAAAAACAACTGGGTATGGTGGCGCACGCCTATAAGTCCAGCGGCTCAGGAGGCTGAGGCAGGAGGATAGTAAGTTCAAAGTCAGCCTCAGCAATTTTGTGAGGCCCTCAGTAACTTAGCGAGACCCTGTGTCAAAATAAAATATAAGAAGTGCTGGGGATGTTGCTTTGTGGTTAAATGCACCTGGATTCAATCCCTAGAATCAAAAACCAAAACAAAAAAACTAATATAACAGTATGTGTAGTAAAATTGTCAGCCTCACTACTTTTTAAGAGAGGGACAGTGAGAGAATCAATTTATCAATTTTATTTAGTTTTTCATGTGGCTTTCATTGCTTCAACACTTCATTGAGTACATGGTGCTAGGGTTTGAACCCATGTCCTCGCGCATGCCAGACAAGTGCCATAATTGCTGAGCCACCACTCCAGCCCCAGCCTCACTACTCTTGTACTTTGAGGCCATTATTAAGTAAAATAAGAGTTACTTGAACATAAGTACTGTGAATCCATAATATTCATTTTGATAACTGAGGAGAATTAAATAAAAAAGCTGCTTCACAGCAAAGGAATCAATCAACAGATTCAAGTGAAAACTACAGATCAGGAGAAAAACCATATATCTGATGCAAACCATATACCTGGTGAGGGGCTAATCTCTTAAATATATAAGAAACAACAGTAAGAAACAGCAAGAAACTTCAAACAACAGTAAGAAAACAAATGATTAAAAATGGGCAACAGACATTTCTGAAAAGATAACATACCGATGTTTAATAGGCATATGGAAATTGCCCAATATCACTAATCATCAGGGAAATGCAAATCAAAACCAAAATGAGACACCACCTTACTCCGGTAAGAATGGCTACTAACAAAAGACTACGGATAACAAGGGCTGGCAAAGAGAGCAAAGAGAATCCTAGCACACTCTCAGTGGGAAGAAAAATTAGGACAGCCACTGTGGAACATAGCGTGGAGTTTCCTCTAAAAGTTAAAAAGCCGGGAGTGCTGGTGCGTGTCTGTAATCTCAGCAGCTCAGGAGGCTAAGGCAGTTCAAAGTTCCAAGTTCAAAGCAAAGTTCAAAGTCAGCCTCAGCAATGTAGCAAGACCCTGTCTCAAAATGAAAAAACAAAAAGGGTTGGGTATGTGGCTCAGTGGTTAAGCATCCCTGGGTTCAATCCCCAGTACAAAAACAAATGCTAAAGATAGAACTACCAAATAATCCAGCAATCCTACCATTAGGCATATATACAAAGGAAGTGAAGTTAGTATGTCAATTTTAACCAGGGTGTGGGTGAGGAGGACACTGAGGATCTCCTAGAAGCGGTTCCTGAGAATTTGACTAATAAGGAGCTTTTGGCGTTGGAACAGGAATGCATAGCTGAAGAAGCAGCAAGAAGAAAGGGAAACTGCTCCAGACTAAGAACCTCTAAGAAAATTCACAGTGGACCTCAACATGCCCGGGACTCTGACACTGGAAAGTTTTCATTCACGGAGAGAAATGTTCATGGTGCATTATCTCACTCACAGACCTAGCAAAGCACCATGGCTTCATTTTTTTTTCTTTTTTTTTTTAATTAGAAGTATATAGAAATACAGTTGAGGGGGAAACATCAAAACAGTAGCAATCAATGTATATAAACTTTGTTATCCAGGGGTCATGCCAAAGCATAGATAATCCACCTTGGGTTTCACCTGTTGCAGTTTCCCCCAGAAGAACTCATGCGTTAAATTAGTAGCTTGTGGAGGAATGACATCGGCTTCTGGGATGGTTCCCCCATCTTCCCAATCTCCAGTCTCCTATGAGTTCTTCATACACCTCCCTCCCCATTCCCCTCCCTACACCTCCAAGCATCTTAGAGAGCCATCCCCCTATTACTCTGAAAGTCATTCAATTTTGAAGTATTGTTAGGTTAGCCGTCTGCCCTACTGCTTCCCCATATATTCTAGCATCAACAGATGAGAGAAACCATTCGGCCCTTGAGTCTCTGAGATTGGGAGACTTCACTAAGCATAATTCTATCCATCTCCATCCATTTGATTTCAAGAGCCATAATATCGTTCTTTCTAATGGCCGAGTAGTATTCCATTGTATATATGTACCAAAGTTTTTGTATCCACTGGTCAAGTGAGGGGCACCTGGGTTGGTTCCATAGTCTAGCTATAGTAAATTGAACTGCTATAAACATTGAGGAAGCCACCATGGCTTCATTTCTGAAGAGTGACACGTCCCTAAGAAGACCCTCAGGCAGGCCCTTTAGGAAGATCCCAGAAGAAGGCCCCGCTCTCCTAGGAAATTACAGCGCTATTGCTCTCAAAGATCTTCCTGTGAGTGAGGACGTGGAGGTGGAAGACGGTGACACTGATGATCCTCACCCACACAGGCCCAGCCTAATGCGTGCATTTGTCTTAGTTTTTTTTTTTTTTTAATTAAATTTAAAAACTTTGGTATGTGTCAGTTTTAACAAAAAAATTTAAAGAGTAAGATTGAAAAAACATATGATAAGGCTATAAAGAAATATTTTATAGGCATGTACATCATATTTGTATTTTAAGCTAAGTGTTATGAATAACATAGTTTAAAAAAATTAAAAAGTTTATAAAGTAAAAATGTTATGGTAAGCAAAGTTTAGCATATTATTGAAAAAATATTTTAAAATCAGTGTAGCCTAAGTGGACGGTGTTTATAAAGTCTGCCATCTTCTCATTCACTGAACTCTTTGTCACGGGTTCACACAGAGCAACTGGAGTCTTGGAAGTCCTGTCTGTGTTAAGTGGCCTGCACAGGTGTATCATTGCTTTAAAGTTTTACATCTTGTTTTTACTGTACCTTTTCTATATTTAGATATGCAGAGATACTTACTGTTGTGTTACAATCCCCTACGGTATTCAGGATAGTAATGTGCTGTACAGGTGTGTGACCTAGAAGCAATAGTATAGGTGTGTCCTGGCTGTGCCTTCCAGGTTTGTGTAAGTACATCGGCGAAATCACCAGACAGCATGTTTCTCAGAACAACTCTCCACCTTCAAGCAATATGTGAATGTAGGGTCAAGACGTTGTGTTGTCTGCCATAAATATGTACAATTTTACCTCATCTGCTAAAACACTTCAGAGAACAGGCAATGCAGGTATTGCTGAAGATTTTGCAAGTCTGGGGAATATTCCAAAATCAGCCAGTTGATCCCTCCATCAGAGCTCTGTTTCATGGTCTCCTTGCTGCTGTGCCCAGCATGGGTACTTTTCTCCTCCTTTCACCTACCTTTCCCTAGCATTAGTGGCTCTTGTTTCTTCTCTTTGCTTAATTTCCCTCAGGCATTTCAAATTTCTGTTTCCTTTGTAAAGCAGATGAAGTGTCCCAGCAATGAAAGCCACATGAAAAACTAAATAAAATTGATTCTCTCTTTCTCTCTCTTAAAAAAAAAAAGATTTCCACAATATATATGATTTAGATGATAAAAAAAAAGTTTATAACTTGATAGGACAGAATGATAAGGGTGGCAGGGACCCCAAATCATGTTGTTCCTGTTATGTAGTGCTTCCTTGCAAACATATTAAAACATCATGACTTAAGGCAATGATGTATTTTCTGCACAATGAGCTGACTGTGCTCAGTTCTTTTTTGGGGATCTCACACCCATTTGCAGTCAGATAGTGGCTAGGATTGGAGCCACCTAAGGATTCAACCAGCTGGGATATCCATGCCCATGTCTGATATGTTGGTCGTTCCTCCTCCGTACATCTTGACTTTTTTTTAAGGGGGAGAGTAGGAAAGAGAAATAATCAATTTTTTTTTTTTTTTTTTTTTTTTTTTTTTTTTAGTTTTTCAAGTAGCCTTTGTTTCTCTGACACTTAGTTGTGTATGTGGTGCTGGGGTTTGAACCCAGGTCCTTACACATGCCAGGTAAGC
>PVKS010039449.1:0-17252 GCA_004027875.1 Aplodontia rufa | reverse complement strand
TGCAACTCATGTTGCTTGGTAGAAAGCAGCTGGGTTCTCCTATCTGCTTTTGTATCCAATCCCCTCCAATATCAGATGTCATGTTGCCACTGGGAAATGTCACTGTGCAACCAGAGAGAAAGAGATGTGAAAAGGTAAACAAGTTTTTAGCATTGTTAGGAAAAACTTTGATCTTTCTGACAGCCTGGAAAAGCATCAGGGACCCAGACGGTACCTTGAAAATCTTTGCATTAAAAACATTATGTGTTGGTGAGGAGGGGGGAGAGGGATAAGGGTGGGTAATTGGGGGGGAGGTCTTGGGGTAACTCTTTCAGAATTTATATATATATATTGTATTATTTCATTAGAAGCTTGTTTGATTGTTCAACAAATAAATTTCTGAATAGTATAAATACAAAAACTTATGTGTCTTATATATTTATATTTCCATGCACTTGTATGTTGACTTACTACATATAGATAAAACTCCTCTGTTTAACAGCTTGCTAACCTGTAGACAGCTCATTTTGCAGCATAAGTCAACATTATATTGTTCATTTCTTTCAGCTGTACAAGGTCTATAGTGGATGGTTTCATGCCAGAATGTCAGCTGAGATAAACAGATCACATACTAAATGGAGACCTAACAAGATACTTTCCTGTCAATACTAAATATTGTATTTTCATGTGAGGTGCTACTGTGTTCTCAGGTCGATGGAATGAGCAGCATTCTGTTTTATAGGGAAGAAAAGTGCACAGAGAGAGGATAAAGGACTTCTCCAAGAGTCATAACGAAGCTGTGACAGACCTGGGACAGGTTCCAGCCCAGTGCCGCTTAGGGCTTCCCACTAAGCCAACTCTGCGTGCCAAAATACATGACTGAAAAACAAAAATCATCGTTGGGGTGTAGTGTTATCTAATTTGTTTCTTTGTATTTCTCCAATTTGCAAAATATCTATTTTGTGAAGTATGTGGTTGGGTCTTTTATATTATTTTGAAAAAAGTTCTGTTTTAATATTTTGAAAATGCTTGATTTGTACCTCTGACCTTACTTTTTTCTATATTAAAAGTGTGCATTAAGACATCATAAAGTGGGCTGGAATGGTGGCTTGGTGGTTACGGCGCTTGCCTGGCATGCACAAGTGCTCAGGTTCAAACCCCAGCACCCAGGTACACAGCTGAGTGTCAGAGCAACGAAAACCATGTGAAAAACTAAATAAAAATTGATTCTCTGTCTCTATCTCACTGTCCTTCTCTCTTAAAAAACAAAAAGGCATCAAGAAGGCTTCAGCAATAACAGCATCTTAACAAATAAAACAAGGAAGCACAGAATCTACAGTTCAAGAAGAAGAAATCCCACCAAACTAGACAAATCATGTGAGGCACTGTGGGTTTACTCAATCATGGGAGGTGCATTTTTTTTGGAAAACGGAAGCCAGTGATGCTTGACATCCGATGACAGTACAAAGAATACAATAATGCCTTGCTCTAAGTCCCTGACAAATGCAAAATGTCTTATTGATGGTCACATAGGTGAAATTTTTTTATGATTTTTCTGACCCTGGATACCAGCTTTATTTAACATATAAGTAAAAGATAGTTTTTGTGGAGTTTTAATATGTGCTGTTTTTTTTTTCCAAAAATGTAACCATCATGTAAAGGAAGACTGTATTTTATCTGGAACTTTGCCAAAAAAGGCCTGCTGAGTCAGAAAACTGTACTGTGGTATTAGTGATGCCATAGCAGTCCAGGTCTGTAGTTGTCAGATCCATGGGGATTCTACACACTGGTGTGAGCACCCAGCTACTTCAGTGGCCCTTCTAGTATACAGGCACGTAAGCATTTACATACAGATTGAAATATTGGACTATTAATAATTTTATATCATTCTTTCTATGTATTGCAATAGAGATATTTTATAAATTTTGTGTGTGGAGGGTTTCTTTTTATCATCTATTCTTCTCACTGTAGGATAGCAGAGGGACATCCCCAAATATATGTATTTTAAATAGAATACTGTTCTTGATAATATCAAGAAACAATGAGTTAATTTCCCTGAGAAATCTCATTTATTCTCTCTTCAAAAGCTTGGAGTATTAGTAGGCACTCCTCAAATTTTGATTCTTTCTGAAAAAAATTATAATCCCTCCACGTGTGAATATAGCTTACAATATTTCTGACTACAAGGTTTGATATGTTGGATTTCTTTAGGGGGGTGGTGATGATATCTTGGACTGATTTCAAAAGGACTCACAAAAGCTATATTCAGCCACCTAACTTAAGAAACCTGGAGTTCCTCTACAGTCAAACCCCCACTATTGCCTCCACCGTGCTTGTGGTACCATCACCATGTCCATGACACATTATCTAGGCTTTTCCTACTATCATAGAGAGGAAAGATGTGGTTCAAAACATTACTGATTAGGGCTGGAGTGGTTGCTCAGTGGTTCCAGCACTTGCCTACCACGCATGAGTATGCAAGTTCAAACCCAAGTACCATGTACCCAACAAAGTGTTCGAGCAATGAAAGCCACATGAATAACTAAAAAAAAAAAAAAAATGGATTCTGTCCTTCTCTCTCGCTCTCTCTCACTGTCCCTCTCTTTAAAAAAATAAAATAAACTATTGATTAAATGAGTGAAGCTACAGCGTCTACTTTTACCTGAATACTCTCAAATGTTATTCCTTACAATTTGTGCCCTAAGTTCAAAAATGAGCATTCTTTTCAAACATGAGTGATCTTATTTATTTATAATTAAATATCAAAAACTTAGTTTCAATGAGCAACATGGGCCTTTTAACAAAATGCAATAAAAGTAAATGGAAGTTTGAAAATCCCAATGAAGTTTTGATCAAGGTATTCTACACAATAAATAATTATGGTACTTATGTTGCTATCGATACATAACCTTTTTCCTTGACTTATCTTTCATGAGAAACACAGTTATGTTCATGTATATATTTTATGCTCTCCACAATCAAACGTATGTTTGAAAATCGAAAATAAAAATGATTTTTCATAATCATGTCAATTCCCCCCCCCCCTGGAGGATACAGCCTTTATTACTTACTGTTTAAACAGAAAAAAAAAACTGTCCAAATCAATACAACTTTCATGGTTGGGTACTGGCTTACTTGATGATGTTAGGGGAATATGTACAGTTCTGGGAACAGCATTTACTTCTCCAGCTCCATTAGTTTTGCAGCAATGGTTCATTAACAGCATACATCATTAATTTAGAGTAAGGCCTGCACTAATAATGACAATTGACTTTGTTTAATTTCTCTGTAACCAAGCGGCACACTCCACAATGAACCCTTTGGGACTTTGGATTATATCATATCTTTGAAAAAGGTTTTATTTGATGACCTAACCCACTTGATATTTTTGTCTTAGCAATATTTAAAACATAAAAATATAACTAAGTAGACATAATTTTAGTCGTGTTTTAGCCAAAGATTAATAAGCATTTCAAAAAATAAATGAAGGCAAAAAAGAAAAATGTACAAATCTCCTTTTTGACTTGTGCTAGTGTCCATTTTATATGACTAGCATATATGTAGAGAAAACATCATCTCTATTATTTTCTGTGTCCTAAAAATATCAACATTTTAAGATATCAACAACTGCTCTCACTGGATACATTGACTTTGATCTAGTTGGACATTTTTTCTGCTTTAATTTCTTCAAGTATAATACATATTAATAATATCTTTAAAATATGTTTTGAAAAATAAATATATATGAAAAACCTCCATTTTCAACTAATCTGAATACATTTCTCAATATGCTATAAAAAAATAAGCTACTGTAAAAGATAAACTGAGTTCAGAATCCCTGAGTTCAAGTCTTGACTTCATATCTTTCAAACTGAGTCATCTTGGCCATGTCATGATATTTCTATTTCTGCATACCTTAAAAGTAATTAATAGGGGCTGGAGCAATGGCTGGGCAGTTATGGTGCTTGCTCGGCTTGCACGGGTACACGAGTTCAAACGCCAGCACCTACATATACAACTAAGTGTCAGAGCAACGAAAGCCATGTGAAAAACTCAATAAAAATTGATTCTCTCTCTCTCACTCACTTCTTTCTTTAAAAAAAAAGTAATTAATAATATATATTATGCTGTACCCAAAGGGCATTTTAAGCATCAAATGAGACAACTTGGATGATTTTCAAATCATAATAGTAAGATGATTAACAGAAGGAACAAATATATTTCAAAGACCATGATGTATTTTCTGAAATTCTGAATCCACCACTGTGTGTTTCTAAATAACCAAAATAACATGAGCCTGAGTGGAACATTGTAAACTAAACAGAGTCACAACTACATGACAGTCATGAGCTGAAAGAAGGATTAACCTCAGGACTTCTCTGACTGCAGGAAGTTCCAAACAAGTTGACTCATTCCATTAGCCAGGATCTACAATAGCAGCTATACACCATCAAGTCTACAATTTTGTTAAAATTTCCTTTTTATTTGTAATACCTAGAATAATTTCCTGGGGACTGAAGGCAAAAATGGGCCCTCCTCCTATAAACATGATACAAACATTAGTCAAAATCATGACTTTGATTTTTACTGCAGAGGTAAATCCCAAGCTCGGATATCTAGCCCTAACCTCTCTCAAGAGCTCCAGACCAATGCTTTCTCCCGTGTGTCTCGCAGCTCTAACTAGTATGTCCAAAGTCAAATACGTCCATTTTGCACTTAAACACAAATTTAAGTTGTAAAAATAAATAAATAAACAAAAAGCTATTTTCTGTATATTCTTTTTAAATAGTTTGTGAAATTTTTCTATGAAAGTATATATAATGCTTATGGTGGGGAAGTAATTAATTTATGCATTTTACTAATTCTTAGTAAATGGCCCTGATGCAGATATGAAAATGAACTCATGTCCATTAACCTATGTTAAAACTCTACCTAGCCCCTAAAAATCAAGCCATGACAAAGAAATCATAATCATAAAATATAAATACCAGTTAACACAGATTGCATACATAGTCACACACCTTGTATTAGAAAAAGAAAAGAAAATCTGCTTTCTGATAACCACCATAAAGTGCTCAAATTAACTTTGTCCTACACTAGAAGGAAGCCCATTGAGAGAAAGTTTTGTACCACATTTGTAAAGGCCAAAACGCACTACAAGGAGAGATGTAATTAACAGATGAGACCATTTCTATTCCCTTCTAAGGGCAGCAAGAGAGTAATTTAGCGATATAGAGTATAATGACATGACTGATTGATTCATTTTAAATATAAAAATGAGCAGCTTAAATCTAATCCTCAGGCTAACAGGTAACAAGTATAGTTCCCTGAGAAAAGAAGCAACATGTTCCTAACAAGCAGCAAAAACAATTAGATTGGCAGCTAAGCCAGCTGTGAACACTGTAGAGCAAGAGAAGGAAAACAGACATAATCAATCTCCTGCTGCAATCCAGGCCCCAAGCCACAGTGGAGAAGAGTTTCGTGTGATTTTTCTGACATATATATTCTCTAACTGCAGAAATATTAGAGGTGAGAATTTATATTAATATAAATTAAAAATAAGAAAAATCAACAAACATTATACTTTTGAACACAAATGTGAAAATAAATTTTTTCTGATGTTTTACATGAGAAAGTGAGATATAATATTGCTCTACAAGTAACAAAACCTTTATCATTTATTTTCGAAAAGGCACATATCAAATTTGGACCCTGATGTAGGATACCTAAAACTAAATAGAAACCCATGAAAAAATACATACACATTGCAAGGTAAAGGCCATAAACAATATTCTCTTTCTTGGCTAGAGTACTGTTTTATGTTATATAATTATTCACCTAGCTTATATTAATATTTTATGAACTTTAAATTTAATTGCATTTTCTTTCATATTTTTAAGTTATTATTTCTAGCATTATAAAGTAAATCAATGGGGCTGGAGTGGTAGCTCAGTAGTTACAGCACTTGCCTTGCATACATGAGGACCCAGGTTCGAACCCCAGCACCAGGTACACAACGAAGTGTCAGAGCAATGAAAGCCACAAGAAAAACTAAATAAAATTGATTCTCTTTCTCTCTCTCTCTCACTGTCACTCTATCTTAAAAAAAAAAAAAAAAAAAAGTAAATCAACAGCAAAATCCTAGTTAATCACTCTGTGGCTATGTCCACACTACCCCAAAATATGCTTCAACTAATCAGTCAAAATGCTGGAAGCATATGTCAAAAAATTTTTTTCAACATCATGTACACAACATAATCATGTAGACAAGACAGTGAATTTATACATTTCACTAATTCTTAGTCAGTGGCCTGAGAGCAAGTATGAAAGTGAACTCATGCTCAAACATAACCTATTTTCTTCAAAAAAAAAAAAAAATTCACGCCTTGACTAAGACAACATAGAGAGAAGTTACGTGAAAACCGTGTCCAGAATTTGACAAGCTATGTGAGTGCTAAAGCAGGAGTGAAGAGATGTTGTCTGATATTGTGCCCAATAATGTGGCACATAAGAGTTGCTAATACAGAACTTAAAATTTCCATCTATATATATTCTTCCCTAAACTGAAAATTTTCTGAATGAAACAACTATGTTAATAACACATACACATTTATTTGAATTGAAAACTACGGCAGTAAAATTTAGGCAGTAATCTAATTTCTTTTAGACCATAAGAAAACAGTCCTACATTAATTGAATTATCTGACATTCATAGCCACCAGATGGAGTAAAAAAGAAAACATTGTGCAAAAAGCTACAGACTTTGTTTGTAGGACATGTAACACTATTAATTTTGAAATTATGAAATCCTTATCTTATGAATTTGCATCTTTTCACTCCTATCTTACATCTTTAATTACAGAACCACACAGAACTTATGTGATGTTACTAGGCACTAGATAAATCAGAAAAGTCCACATTTCCTTATTATGTACCATTTTTTGGTACAATTTCTCATTAAAAAACAGCTTTGAAACCAAATGTTAAATAAAGAGTTTCAGTCCTGAAAAATCTTTTATAGAAAGTTGGAAATAGATGTAAGAGGATTCTGTGCATATACAAATATGTAATGATGAATCCCACTAATATGAATGAGTATAATGCACTAATAAAAACTTTAACAATGAAGTATAATTAGTATATAAAAAAGGAAAATAAGAGTAAGTCAGTATTTTTCTTTGTTCAAGTGATCATTAGCCAGTGTGGTCAGGGACAACCAGTTATAAACTTTCAGCTGAAGAAGCCATTCTGTTTTATAAATTTCTATATTCCACCTAAATTCAATTACTTTTATCATATGAAATGTATTAGTAAAGTTATAATAGATACTCTAATAGATAAACCCTGAAATCTCAGTAGAATAATACAAGTCTCAGGGGCTTCATACAATTTTAAATTTTGCTCCTATAAATTCCACACATTTTCTTGTTAAGCAATATCTCTCCACCAGAGGTGATTCAGGAACTTAGCAATTCTACAAGGCAGAAGAAGTACATAAATCTGTGGCAAACAGCTGTCTATTCCACGGAAGTGATGTTTTGAGGAAATCTCTGCTTTTCAGGAAAACTCAAGCAATGGGCTCTTTGCACATCAGAAGACTTCTTCTGGTCCTGATATAGAAAGCTGAAGTGTGGAAATTTCATGCACAATAAATGAGGGCGCTAGAGAGGTGGCTCAGTGGTTACGATGCTTGCCTGGCATATGCAAGTACACAGGTTCAAATCCCAGCACCCATGTATACAACTGTCAGAGCAACGAAAGCCATGTGAAAAACTCATTAAAAATTGATTCTCTCTGTCTCTCTCTCTCACACTGTCCTCTCTTAAAAAAAATGACAGGAGAGTAATCAAGGGAGCACTTGAGAAACACATGGGAAAACTAAAGGTAGTACACACAAAAAGATGACAAGGTAAACACAGATTTTTATGTACCAGACACAGAAACGCAAGTAATTCAAGTATAAGACTGATTCATTGACAGGGACGAACATGAGAACCAACTGTTACCATCACTGTAGATAACATGTAGGTAAGCCACGACACCATAATGTCAACACAAGACTAGATATCTCTGCAGATGAACATCCCTAATTAGTAACAAAGATCAGAGAGGTAAGATGCACCTTTCCCCAGTAGTGTAATGGTGACGGAACACCAACACAGAAATCACTCAGAAACAGCATTCAAAAGCTGAGGAAGGGACATTCATCTATAGCAGAATTCCCATAATACTGAAAATATCAAAAAATCTTCAAATTCTACCATCAGGTCAACCTCTGTTACTATACCTTGCCCGGATTTCAAGTTATCATAGATTTTACAAAAGAAATGTCCACTCTTATTGGACTGACAACTTCTTTTCGGACACTGCTAGAAAAATTGGAGAGATTAACTCTCATCCTGATTCTTACATTTGGTTTAACTTAGATAATTTTTCATGATTTCATTGATTTTAAAAATGATCTCTCTGGTGCCAACTATGAGCCAGGCAGCACTATATCCTAGAGGACAATATTTCAGAATAAACAAAACCTTCATAACAATACCCCTGCCTTCATAGAACTGATTTTCTAGAGGAGACAGATAAACAAATATTTTCATAAATTCAGACAGCAAACCAATGGAAGTTCTAGTAAACAAAATACATAGAATTATGAAGGTCAGGGAAGAAATTCTTGAGATGGTCAGTTTCAACATGGGAAAGGACGAATATGTCGGAATGACCTAGGAAATGGAGAGTCAGAAGCGGAAAGCTAAAGTAGGAGCACAGGAAGCAAGACAGGGCATGATCGTAAATGGAATTATATAATCTGGAAGAAGATTGCACAAAGCCTTATAAGCCACTGGAGGAATTTACACCCTTACACTAAAAGCAATGGGAGGAGAGTAACTTCATCCACATCATATTTTACGGAGATGACTGGTTTCAGGATGAGCCTCAGCTAGAGAAGGGCAACATTTGAATGAATACGGAAAACCATGTGGAGAAGTATTGCCGTCTCCCCAACTGGTGTCCCTAATTTTCTAGTCAACTTGATTTAATCATGCAAATCAAGAACTTGTTTATGAAAGGTTTTAAATATCAAACTTCACGAACCACAAACTTGCCTTATGTTAGAGCTATGACTTCCAGAAAGAAAGAAAAAAATTTTAAGAAGGTTGCTGATAGTTCCACATACACCATCACGACGTGTGCTCTGGAGTACACCTACCACCTCGAGGATGCATATACATTAGATTAAAGAAATGAGTATGGGGCTGTTTGCATCTCTCTTCTACTCACAAGATGAAACTTCAGTAAAAATTAATATATGCTACTGGTGTGTCTTCTTTTCCCTTAACTTTGAAAGCCTTCTAGAAGCAAGCATCTGGAATTCCCCTAGCATGATAGATCACACGTGACGGTGAACCCCTACCCTTCTTTAAACAGGACGTTTTATCTCCACTGGCAAATTCACCAATCATGAACACCTTCTCTATTGCAAGAACAAAGTGCTGTTGAACATCAGTCAGCACCTACCCTTGTCAGTATTTCTGTGGAAGAGCCTGGATTTCAGACTTTAAGAAGAGGCTCAAACTTTCTGCAATAGTGAGGGTTGATGGCCTGTCAATCCTCCAGTATCAGATGTGCTGTTAAGTACTGGTGTGAAAATTAAATATTAGCTAAATGCTGATTTCTAAGATTTCTTTCTCTCTGCTAGTATTATACAATACCATTATTAATATGCTGTGAAATGAGACATCTACAGCACTGCTAGTAAAAGCCTTTAAGTGGTAATTCTTCTGAATCCTTTCTTGGAATAGCTGAACACTTGCTGCACAAAACCAATGAAATTCACACATGCCACCATGGAGTAGCAGAGTGATTATTATAGCATTTTTTCCCCCAAAGTACCTTTGGCTTTAGAAGATTTGAGAATAGTCTTATGTTTTAAACTTCCTGCCAACAATGTGGCTTTTAGTTGCATTGGACAGAGGACAAATTGTAGTATAATGTATGCTGACAGTTTAATAACACGGTTACTATCCTTGGCGTACTTTGTGATGTAATACATCCTTAGAGGCGTCTCTGGAGAACCATGCTATGATTTTTGAGGCACAGAAAAGTCAATAAACTAAAACAGTCTGAGTAAAATTTCTGCCTTCTGTATACTTTGGATAATTTCCTAAAAAATAAATAGGTGCTACCCTTCTAAAATATTTTTCTGACATGACTTCTATTTTTCTTCTTAAGCTTATATTACAAGATTGGAATGGAACAATTCTCATTAAATTATACATTAAAATACAGAAAGGTCTCTTTACACAATAAACTTTTTTTTTTTTTTTAGGTCTCAGAGGTAAAGTTCCTTTTCTATAAAAAGCTGTAATTGTGGTTTTCAAAATCTTATTAAATATTTAGATCTTTTAGAGCACAAGTGTTTTCTGTTGAGGTTTAAACACATTTAGACTAATTATTTCTAATGTTTTGACCAGTGTACAAATACTTGTAGTACTAAATAGCTAACAGCAGAAAACAAAATAGCAAGTCTTATGTGCGGAATTCATATAATTACCTTTGGATTTTCTTTTCACCCAGATATTCTGAAACAAAAATGGTAATACAATATATTTTTAAAGCAACATTAAACATTAAATGGATGTAATTATTGGTATACTTGTTATTTTATATTGCCTTGTCTTGTTTGTTTGCATTTACAAGAACATAAACACAAGAAAATATTCAAGTTCTTGAGCACATTAAACCCACTGTGACTACAGGATGGACCATTACCTGGCACTTTATTGATTTATAGAAATGAAAACATACCACAATATTGAAAAGGAAATATTTTTCCAATATCAATTTGTAATTAAAAAAAACATGCTCAGTAATTTTATCATCCACCTCTGAGGTGAAATAGGAGTTAGAGGAAATGTCTATAAGTCAGTATCTTCTACAATTACTACTGATTACTCCTTCCTCTCTTTTTAAAAAGCTATATAATATGGGAACTCAATATACAATATGGGAGTATATTTCCTGTCCTAGAGTTAGCATAGCAATATTATTAGGGACTCCCTATGTTGCAGGTACCATACTTTTTATTAAGTATTCCACATGTTGTGGGTACTGTGTAAAACACGTAGCATGGGCTATTTCTTTTACCACTCTAAGCAACGTCAGGTGTAGGTTCCTTATTATTATCTTCACTTTAGAGATAAGGAAAGAGTTGCCAGAAAGTTGTTCACCTAACACCATGTAGTAAAACGCTAGGTGAGCTAGGACTCCAACCCAGGCATTCATATTTCAAACCCCAGACCATTCCACCTTCCTCACTGACTAGGTGTGTTAGGCAGCTTTGGGTCAGTGTGACCAAAGACCTTACAACAGGTTAGAGGAGGATATGGGTTTTTTGGCTAATGTTTTCAGAAGTTCAGTCCATGGTCGGCCTGAATCCACTGCTCTGGCTCAGAGATAAGGTAGAATTTCATGGTGGAAGTGTATAACCAAGGAAAACTTTTCAGTTCATGGCAGCCAGGAAGCAGAGCAGAGTGGGGAGAACAGGGACAAAATATAGTCCCCAAAGGCACATTCACAGTGACATACTTCCTTCAACCATGCATTGGCCTATAGTTACCACCCAATAATCCATTCAAATTATTAAGCCATCGACTGCATTAATCCACTGATGAGGTAACATCTTCTAATGTAATCCTTTCACCTCTGAACTTTTCTACATTGTGTAACACATGAGCTTTTGGTCCATTACAGGTCCAAACCATAACACTAGGTAATTGATTTAGATTCTAAAACCCATGTCTCACTGTTTTAATGAAAAGCTTTACAGGTCAAATGAGGAATACAAAGGGAATTTAAGTGTTGTTTGTTGTTTAAGGACTTTGAAATTCATTCATCTGGTATATTTTGAAATTCATTTCCAAGTGCGCACCCAGGATAGAGCAGCATCCTTTGTCCCCAACTCAACATTGTTGCTCTTTAAAATTCTGTGCTATTTAAATTTTCTCTTATTACTACATTTTCTATTGACAATTGCAAACTAAACTGTGTGTTCATATTAAACACATAAAATGAATGCTTCAAGATTCTGCGAAGCCCCTGAAAGCAGAGAGAAAGCTAAAAATTGAATTGGAGTATTGAATATGAGGCTTAAATCAAAAGAAAAAAAAAGTTACTGCCCTTGAATTCTGGCCCACATTGAAGTTTTTGGTTCCAGTGTCTTTGTTGCTCTTTCTAATTTTTTGGCCCAGAGTTCGTGTGCTTTCCTCTTCCCAGGGGTTTCACCAACCAGGTCTGGTTGGATGAGATCCCAGTCGAAAGCAGAGGCCTGAGGATTATTAAAGTGGTTTTCTTTTTAATCACTTATAAAAACAGAGGCACAGCCAATCACCAGCCACGTGATTTGCTCCAAGACACTGGCCCTTTAAATTCCCTAAAGAAAGTCAAAGTCAGCTCTTTCCCAACAATCTGATATTTTGAGTTTCTCTCAGGGTTGGGAGTCCAAGAGCTCTGGGGAAAGGATGAGAACAGAGAAAATGTTTCTTTAACTTATCAGTAGAGATCATCGTGACACCATTCCGCTCAAGCACAGAGGTTGTGCCTGTGTCTCCAACTCCCTCCCGGCACTTTGAAAACCCACTCCTGCTTTATTTCCCAGTGGATGAAGCTTGGCAGTCTCCATCCCTTCCTCTCATCACCCTCTGATTTTTCTTCTATGAGATCTGCCATCAGAAAGTGTGCTTTGAAAGCTAAATTAGGAAGAGAAGACGAAGAGACCAAGATAAATCTGATTGCATTGGAGCTTCCCAAAATTTAATTAGCTAGAATTTAAATAAACACTTTCCAGGCAATGGCAGGATTAAAGCAAAGCAATGAAGAGCAGAAGAGGTATCACAGCTTCATTGCCTTCTTTTGCACTGTCAGTGTTTCCATGTGGCTTTCTCAGCCCCTCTAAACAACAAAAACCCTGATGATTAATACAAAGGATTCATTTTTAGTGTATATATGTGATTTGTTCAGTGCTTTAAGATGAAAAATGAATGCTCACGTCCACCTCAACCACCCCACCCTGTCTTTAAAAAAGAAACTAATGTGTAAAGTGTTTCCCAGCTTTCCCCCTCTTGGAAGTATCTGCAGATCTAGTCTAGTAAACACTCAGTGCCAGCCACTGCCAGATAAACCCCAAGTTGTGGGAATTGGCTGTTCCTCTGTGGCTTGCACCAAATGGTATTAAAAGCAATGAACATACAGAGCAACCCTGCAGGGCACGCCATGCTTTGTGTTTATGGCTCACTGGAACACTGTGGGTTTTAGAGATTTTTCTAACTTTCCCTGTGCTTGGTTGTTTTCTTTTACACATGCGCTGACTCACTTGGCAGCACAGTTGAGTCTCCTTCCCTGTCTCTTGTCTAGTCTCTGTGTTCCAAACCTATGTCTACAGCTCCTGTCTAGACCAAAAACTATACTACAACCAATTTGGCAGACGTTTTTCTGTTTCTTTCTAAATGAGGTCCCTGACTTCTTGGAGCAGAGCATGCCTCAGGTTATATCCTGAAGTGATGTAAACAAATTCCATTTCTGTATTTATTATTATAATATTGAGAATCCATTCTATAAGTTTGTTAACACATAAAATTAAACTGACTATTACTAAGTAGGTATCTAAAATTTTGGTTGGAATATGCATAGTCCTTAAGAATACTTAAGAAATGCTATACATATAATTTCAAACTGTTCAAAATATAATGTGCTTTAGATACTACGATAATTTGAAATTAAAGAGTATATTTCAACAGCTGCTGTTGAGATTTTTTTAAATTTTTGTTCTATAAGGAAACTGATGCAGCTGTTAATTTTGGTTAATGAAGAAAACAGTACATTAGTAACTCCATCTATTTCAACAACAATGTTTTATTTGATTCCACAAAAAAACTAAGAATCACATTGGCTTAAATAGTGCACATAAAAGGAAATATCAATAAAATCCCAGAAATCAAAAGCATCATGACAAGCCCAACTTTCCGTCCTGGGCGACTAAAGTCAGCCAAGTGGATCTTCTGAATGGAACTGGAATACACCTGCATCAACCCAAGCTTTCACTCATAACTGATTTCCAAGTGAAATGAAATCTTTAGAGGAAGAAGGGTAGTCACTAGGAAATCCACAGTCATTACATGGTTAACATTCCCCTGTTAAATAATGAAGTTACCTCCTACTAAGGCCTAACTATAAGGCTGTGATTTCTTTGCACATAACAGCTATGTACCAAATAAGGAACTGATTGGATTACAATTATAAGAGCTGTTGCTAAGCCCTAAATATACAATTGGCAGAGTTCCTCCAAGTTAAAAGTGCTAATCTCCAGCACACATCAGCCCTGGCTTGGCTTGTCTTGTTAGGTAAACAAAATGTGTCTTGCCTGTCATTGCCATAAAATATTAATGCACTGGAAGTCTCTAAACCTTGCTAAGCATAAGGCCTATTATCACACTTAAGAGCAAAGCAATCTAATAAATCGCTGGCTGTATAAAAACTAAGTCAGCTGGCAGAGACAGTAATCTCCCTAAGGGATAGTAAGAGCCTCATCTTCAACTACAGCAGCTGCAGTTCCAGAGAAATTATGTTTCTTCTGCTCAGTAAAAATGCATTTGTGCTGAATTCTGTTATTTAAACTCTAATGGAATCATTAGGAATATCCATACATTATGAGTAATAGAAAATTAACTAAGAAAATCATCTACAATGCTGTCATACAATAGACAGAGTATTTTTATGAGGTATGCATTTTAGAGGGCTAAATCTGATATAAAAATCAAGGTGCTTATTTCTAATACTTATTCCAAAAGAGCATGAACCCCACCTCATGCATAAATAATCATGTGCAAATGTTGAGTATTGAGCTGATACCCCTAATTGAAAGAAATTTACTTGTTTGGCCCTAGTATGAGCTTTAGGCAGTATATAAACATAGATGCAATACTGCTGTTGCTTACCTTAAAAACAATTATATTACTGTTAGGTTGCAATTTTTTGCTACACCTAGCCAATCTCTGAAAACAATAACATATAGACCTTTACTAACTCCACCTCCAAACTGAATTAATTAAATCAACGTTTCCATTAATAGAGAAAATACGGGCAAATAGATATGAAAAATTGTACTGATCAATAAAAACTGCTTTCAAATATTTTATTTAAATCTCATAATAATTCAGTAAGGTAGATACAGTTTTCATATCCATGTCAAAAATGAAGAAAGAGCTCACCTGCCCATAGTCAGCCAGTTTGTGAGAGTTCTTAAATCCTGTTCAGTTGACTTTGAATAGAACATCTCCAAGAGGTGTTAAGTTTTTTGTTGTTGTGCTGTTTCATTTTTTACTGAGAATTTCAATTTATCAAACATGATTCTGAAATCTGAAAAGCATTTTGCATACTAATTACGTGATTGCTACTCATGGTGGTAGTTTGAGGTTACATAATTAATGAATGATGTGCCCTCTTCATATGACATGATATTGAGTAATATAATGTTGATAATCTACATACATGAAAAATATTACTAAAAAAACCTGCCATTTTTACAAGTAAAATTAGGATATGGAAATTTATTTAAGTCAAAAGGGGATAAATACTTTTTTATGGGTCAGGAATCACAGGCTTAAAAATCACAGAAATGGACTGAAGAGATGACTCAGGTACAGTCACCTCTTGCCTGGCCTCTATGAGGACCCAAGTTTGATAAAAATAAAATAACTCTACCTCTTAAAAAACTAAAATTATAGAGATAATTATGGGGGCACCTAACAGCCACCTCTTATATATTGATGACAGAGCTTCAGTAAAGGACACTGTACTTGATGGTATATTGTTTATAGTGATAATATTTTCAGTAAGGTCATGCCAAATTGTTGATGTTGACAGTAACTTCGGTTTCAAAGAAGCTAAATAAAATTGTCATTACAATTAATTGTACATTATTTGATCTGAAACACAAAGATCTTCCATCCTGTGAAATGAGCTGGGGTATAGATCAGTGGTAGAGCACTTGCCTTGCATGTGTGAGGCCCCAAGTTGGATCCCCAGCACCACGAAAAAAAAAAAATGAGTGAATCTAAAAGTTACAGTTTCCTGATTACACTCATAAGACCTATAGCAGACAGCAATGCCAAGCTCCCTGAATTCCTCTTATTTGTCAGGTCAGCACATTTGCTGATATCCTGCTTTGCATACAGCTTGTGACCTGCTGACCTTACAAAACCAATTAACATTATCTTCCTCAACATTTCCGCATCTTTATTAAAAAGAAAAAATAAAATAATGTACTGACATGTCCATGATAGAAATGAAGTGCTCAGCGACACATAAGATATAAAAAAAATTATATTTCTTCATTTTCTGAAATCAAATCTAATCTAGACTCCAAGGTTCTATTTACCACTGTTAACAAGAAGGGCACAGCCGATCACACTGGTTTTGTCATCTTGCCTTCATGGTCCCAGGAGAATGGCAAATTACCTTGAACTTTAGTGAGTGCTGTTCACTCTTGATGTCGTGGTTCATTCTGCTGCACTGACAATCAAGAACCGCCTCGCCAAGCTGGGTCCCCGCTAGTCTCCCACCCCTCTGATCTTTGCTGAGGCTTCCATGGCCAAGAAAGCACTTAGTGGCCAGTTTCTACTGCTCCAAAGTGTCTTATGTGAAGACATGACATCCAAAGGGCTTTCATGCTCTACCTCCCCAAATCTACAGCGTCACTTGCTTGCCCCATCCCTCTTTCCTGCTGAGAATATCACTGTCACAGCACCAGCTGTTCTCTTCCTACCCATGTAAAAGACCTCATATTTTTCTCTTGGTGACTTCCTTTAACAGTTGAGTATAATTGCATATAGAAACTTTGACTGACTCATGGAGTCAGACTCAGACCCTCAAAATAGAAAAACCTGTTTATTCCAAGGGGGGGAGGAATCAATCCAAAGAAATGTTTGTACCAGTGTTCCCATCCCCCAGGAATGAAGCCCATACTTTCATAAGTAGCAGAAAATTAAAAATATGGTAGCTCTGGTACATTCTGTGCTTTTAAATTCTCAATATCCAATCCTGTTAAACCTATAAGGTAAGCACTCAAAAAAGGATGCAGAAGAATTGCTAAGTCCTTTAGCTAACTCTGCTTTTTCACAATCCCATTTCCATATCTGTACATGACATTTTCTCTCCTAGAATGAAAACACTGAATTTTTAAGGCTCAGTTCATATGTCACCATTTCTATAAATTA
>PVKS010039448.1:0-17247 GCA_004027875.1 Aplodontia rufa | reverse complement strand
GACGTAGAGCATTTTCTCATATATTTATGGGCTTTCTGAACTTCGACTGGAGAGAAGTTTCTTTTAAGTTCTTTAGCCCATTTATCGATTGGATTTTTTGTGAGTTTGGATTTTAATTTCTTTAGTTCCCTATAAATTCTGGATATTAGCCCTCTGTCCGAGGTGTAGCAGGCAAAAATTTTCTCCCATTCTGTGGGTTACTAGAGGAAAATTCAAAGAGTGTAGCAGAATAGAGATGAGTACAAACTGGGGAAAGGAGCTACTATAGAGAGAATGGTTAAAAATATCTTTTCTACTCAGGACTGAACAAAATTCAGAGCCAGTCATTTGAAGGTCCAAGGGAAGAGTGTTCTAGTCAGAAGGGAGAGAAGTTTAGACAAGGCCATTTCCCCAAGGCAAGGCCATGTTTGATGTGCAGAAAGACCATCAGTGTGATCATGGTGAATTGAGAAGATACGTCATCCAGAAGAAAGGACAGATAGCTATGGGCATTTAATAAAATGGATGCAGACAGTCTTGTAACCCATTCTATTTGCAACATAAATGACACAGGGGAGTCAGAGTATTTAAGCTATTTTATTGTAAGAAATAAAGCAAAGATGGGTTTATAGACTGTAAGAATTAGTATTGCTAAAATGTTCATACCACTCAAAGTAATTTACAGATTCATTGCAATACCCATGAAAATACTAATGATAATCTTCACAGAAATATAAAAGCAATTCTAAGGGGCTGGAATGGTAGCTCGGTGGTTGCAGCAATTGCCTGGCATGTGCAAGTATGTGGGTTTGAGCCCAGACACCACACACACAACGAAGTATGAGAGCAATGAAAGCCACATGAAAAACTAAATAAAAATTGATTCTCTGTTTCTCTCTCTCTCTGTTCTTCTCTTTAAAAGAAAATTCTAAGGATTGTTTTGGAACCAGAAAATACTCCAAATAATTAAAGCAATCTTGAACAGAAAGAACAGAACTGGGGACATCACAGTACTTGACCTTAATGGTGCTGAGAAAATTGGATATCCATTAGCAGAAGAATGAAACAAGGCCTTATCTCTTACCATATGCAAAAAGCAACTCAAAATGAACTAAACAGCTAATAGAAGACTTATTGCTATAAAAATGCTTAAAGAAACCATATGGGAAACATTTCAAGACATTAATGTAAGCAATGTCTTTTTGTTAAGACCTGAAAGCACAGGGCACAAAAGCAAAACTAGACAAATGCGATTATATTACACTAAGAAGCTTCTGAACAGCAGTGGAAACCATAAATAGAATAAAGAGATAACCCATAGAATGGGAGAAAACATTTATCCACTCATCTAACAAGGGATTCATATCCAGAATATATATTTAACTCAACAGCAGAAAATGAAAAAGTCATCTAATTAAAAAATGGGCAAATGATCTGAATAGACATTTTTCAAAAGAAGATATACAAAGAGCCACATGTATGAAAAAAATGCTCAGTGCTCAAAATGCTCAATATCACTAATTGCCATGGACATACACATCAAAATTGTAATGAGACATCATCTTACACTAGGAAGCAGGAATATAAGCAAACACACACACACAATAGATTCTGAAGTTGAGGATGTAGAAAAAAAGGAAAGTCTTATAAACTACTGTTAGAAATATAAATTAATACATCCATTATGGCAAACAGTATGGAGGTTCTTAAAAAAAAACTGAAATTAGAGCCAACATGATAAGGCTAGCCCATAATGAGGTATGTGTGTGTGTGTGTGTGTGTGTGTGTACAAATCATTATTTCAAAGAGACCTCTGCATTCCTGTGTATATTAGAAATTATTCATAAGAGCTAGGATATGTAATCAACTGAGGAGGTATTCATCAGTGTATACATGGATAAAGAATATTTGGTATATACCCACAATAGAATGTCATTTGACCAAAGAAAGGATGAAATTCGATCATTTGCGGCAAACTTGATGCAACTGAAGGATGTTAGGTTGAATTAAAAAACCCAGATTACAGAAAGACAAATACCACATATTGTTGCTCATACGTAGAGGCAAAAAAAAAAATGATTTCATAGTAGATTAGCGGTCAATATAGGTTAGTAGGGATAAGGAGAGAGGAAATACAGAGGAAAAAGAATGACTGAATAAAGGATACTAAAATACAATTTTATAGTAGGAATAAGTACTGCTGTTCTACAGTATGTTAGGATAAATATAATTCATAATTTGATATATATTTTAAAAACAGCTAGTAACTTTTTCCAAGTTAGTAGATAAACATTTGAAAAAATGGAAATGTCAGTACCTAATTTGATCACTATACATGGTATATACAATTATCACACTAATTCATATGTACAATTAAAAGGATAAATTTAATTAAAATAAGAAAATTAGCTACCAAGCAACAACAAAAAGAAATAGAGATCAGGGATTAACCAATTGTAACAATGGCCAAGCTTAAGTATTACAAATAAATATGATCTTATTCATTGTTTCTCAACATTCTCTGAGCAATGCTATCACAGTACTTGCTGTAAATAAGTTAAGAAATTTGATAATGACATTGAAAGTTATTAAAAAACTTCTTAATATATATCTTCACTCTGCATTCCTTCTGTATTATAATTAAGATTTTCCCCTGTCATCCTTATTTGTTACTCATCATTCACTTTATTAATTATTTTACAAATGTTCTATTTAGACAAATCATATTCTATTAGTTGACACCTTAAAGCCCAAATACACTAGAGGAACTCTACTTACTGTAGCTGCCCATTTTGAAAATATCTCCACATGGTTATAGTTAATTAATATAATGTTAAATATGTATTGAAAGAGTTTGATGGGTGTGTTAGTCAATTTTTTGTCACTGATGTAAAATACTTGAGAAAAACAACTTAAATGAAGTACAGCTTTATTTTGCCTCATGGTTTCAGACACATCAGTCCATGGTCACTTGACTCTGCTCTGTTTGGGCCTGTAGAGAGGCAGGACATCATGGTGGAAGCACATGGCAGAGGAGAGTTGCTCACTTCATGGTGTCCAGGCAGCCAAAAGAGAGAGCTCACTTCTATGAAAAAGCCCTTCCCCAAATCCATTAAGTTATGAATATATAAATGGTTTAATTCAGCTATGAGGTCAGAGCTCTCATGATTCATTCACCTCCCAAAGGACCCACATCTGAACCCTGCTGCATTAGAGACCAAACCTCAGCACATGAGCTTTAGTTGGACAGTTAAGATAAAAACCATAACAACGAATTATGGAAGAACTCTAGTTTTGGTGCAGTGAGACTGTTCAGACTAATCAATTCAGATTTTTTTCTTATTTCCTACATTTAATCCCTATTTTTGCTTCTGGTCTGTTGAAGACAGAACTAAAATCCAATGAGTTTATTATAAGATGCTTTGTGTTGATAATTTTCAGTTGGTGAGGAACTGTGATTTTCATTTTGGAGTGTGTGTTTATGTGTTAAGTGCATGCATGTGCACATGAAGTTGTGTAATAGGCTGCTGAGGATCAGCCTATTGGTTTGACAAAAAGATTGTGTAATACAAGTCCAAAAGTGCTTTTTCTTAAAAAATATTTTATTGTACTGAAAAGCTTCTCAAATTAAAAAAATTTAATGTTGGTTACAAGGGTTAATACTTTTGTGTGTCAAAGTTGTGGAAACTGAAGAAAGTCCCATCAGTGCTTTCATTTTGAGAATAACTTTCCATGCCAGTTGCCCTTTTGTGCCCTGCATGAGTGACTCAGTGTGCACCTAAGGACCATTTTAATGTGTGGCATCTGGGTGGACACCTGGAAGCTCTGAAGCTTTGAACTAAGGAGTCATTAATGCTAAAAAAAATTAGCATTAATGTTGATTATCCTCTTTAACTTGTTTCACCCACAACTGCTCAATCATTCTGCAACCAGATTACTGCCGGTTCCATATGTTTCTGTGTCACTTAGGCTTGACTAATTAAAATGTTCTGTTGTAGATGCCACATAAATTTTAAAACTCTGAGATGTCTTTTTAGCCAGTTGAAGAGACTTCTAATGTTTTATGGAAATTAGCATATAAATTTCTTTTAACTTGCCAAGTACCAAACATATGACCTAAAATTTAATGTTCTATTTCATTATAATTCTGAGAAATATATCTGTGTACATCAGCTGTGTTCTAAGCTTTGCCAAACTTGAAGCTCTATAATCGTGATGGATTTTTGCTAATATTTTCCTTTAAATTTACCCTTCCTAATGAGAGGAATATTTTTTTGTCAAGGGATCACTGAAAAAAGATAAAAAGATTAATACTCATCAGTAAGAAAAAAATATAAAATAAAACATCAATCTGATATTATTATTTCCTTCTTTCAAATTGTCAATGAAATAAAATGACAATAACCAGTGTTGGCGTTCTAAAACACTGCTAATGTGAGTGTAAATTGGCAAAATATTTAGAAGATAATTTGGCAATATAAAGCAAGTGCTTGGATATTTTCATAGTCTCTCATTCAATTCCCTTTAAAAAGTACTGAGGAAATAATCAGACATGTACAAATACTCATGAAAAAATTTTAACACAGTGTTTTCTAAAACATTCAAACTTTAAAATATAAACAAGTAGCAAATAAAAGTTCAATAAATTGCTTCTTCCTCATGATTGATACAGTGTTTAGAAATCATGTTTTTTGAAGACTAATTCATATCAAAGGGGATTTTCTTAATACTATAACATGTTGTGAACAAATTTTGCAAACCAAGCAACCCACAACACATGCATTTATAGAAATGCTGAACTAAAATATCACACACTAACACTCCTTATTTTCAATGCTACTTATTTATTGATTGATTTTAGTATACTTATATATTTCATCAAAAGACAAAAAAATTATGAAGAAATATGTTTCATCAAGCTTTATTTTTAATGATTTAAAATTTATCTTTTAATGAGTAAATTGAGCATATTTACATGGTCCTATTTAAATTTTATGCTTTAAAATATTTTTGTCCAGTAAAATTCTAAACTTCCTGAGGATGAGCTTTATTATTTACTTCATTATTTGTTCTGCATAATGTTTGTTGGAAAGCTACACACTTTAGCAACTTTTGCTATTTATCATAATCAATTCTGGTTCTATGTGAAGTGCATCTGCCCAGATCTACCTTCTGATTCTCACTTTGTACAATTGTTGAGCCATCAGTCATTTTGATGTTCACAAAATCTCAGAATCATTTCATTTATCTGTCTAATTTATAATGCAGACCAAATACATTCTGCTATTCCTCATTACCTCTCTAATAGCAAATGTTTTTGATCGTTCTTAGTTCAAGTTAGTTCAAAAAAGGGCTTTTGGACGTTGGTTCAAATTGTAGTTGAGATCAGATTAGACAGATAAATTTAGGGGCTGGAGTGGTAGCCTGGCAGTTACGGTACTTGCCTAGCATGTGTGAGTATACGGGTTCAAACCCTAGCGCCACGTACACAACGAAGTGTTTGTGCAGAGGAAGTCACGTGAAAAACTAAACAAAATTGATTCTGTCTTTCTTTCTCTCTCTCACTGTCCCTCTATCTTAAAAAAAGATAAATTTTAAAAAATAGTAATCTCAATTCCTTTGGTATGTAAGCGGAATAAAAATAGATACACAGTAAAAATAATTTTCCTCTATCTCGTCAAGAATATTTCTAAATATAATGCATCTAGAAATAAAAGAACCAAGTTCACATGTCATTTGTTTGCTTAGGAACACATACATAATTTTCATTTTCTGTTATGCAGCAAAGCCACATATATATGTTTGTAATTCTTTTTTCTTTTCATCAAATTTCTGCTTCACAAAGAAAACAGTCCTCATCCAATGTTCTGATATCTGCCCATAAAATAGAACAGTGACAATGATCATCACAATAACACAATACTCAATGAAATCCACTTTGTAATCATATTATTGAAGCTGCATCTCTCAAACACACACACAAAGTAGTAATAAATACTTTCCACGTTTGTGTATTATTCTAATGGCTTGTACCAGTAGCAGTTGACCACCAATGGAGTTGAACCTTTTGGCACTGCTCTGGTCAAGCATGCATAAGATATTTACCTAACATACCCAGCCAAGCAGATTAAAAAAGGTATCTCCCTTTTTTGAATGTGTAACATAATATTCTTAATTATACCAGTTTCTATATTTAGCCACAGAAATGAGCAAACTATTATTAGTTAATCTGAGTACCTAAAACCAGAATGAGTGAATTGTAAAAGGCAATTAAATTTAAAATCCTATTGCTAGTTTACTTTAAATTCATCACATTTGAACTATCTACAAGTTTTTAGTAGTGAGTACTTAATACCAGAGGAAAATTACAACATGATACTCAGTTCTGAGCATGTGCTTACAAACTCACTGATAAACAAATGAAAGTCTCTTCCTAAATTTTCTTTAAACATTTTCAGGAATGTTTATTCTATAACATTCTCCAAATTTTAAAACACTGGTATTTTCAGAATTCTTAATCTCTTTAAGAAGGTTGCTGATTTCATTTCAACTTGACTGACTCCAACATTTTTGTCCTTGTATAGTAGGAATGTATCTCACCATTTTTATCAGAACAGGTTAGAATTTAAATATAAAGGAAATGTGCAATGTTTCTGAAGAGGGCTGTTTTTCATTAACTAGATATCAGATAAGTAGTCTTTTATAAAAACAGTAGCAGTTCATGCTAGCATATTTTGGCAGCTAAACTAGAAACTTGGGTAGAAAAGGAAAAATTGTGAAGTCCCTACCAAATCTGCAAT
Source organism: Aplodontia rufa (assembly GCA_004027875.1). Taxonomy (NCBI): domain Eukaryota; kingdom Metazoa; phylum Chordata; class Mammalia; order Rodentia; family Aplodontiidae; genus Aplodontia; species Aplodontia rufa. Next base: position 10,468 of record PVKS010039448.1, on the reverse strand, counting down.
GTGACAGGAACACAGTACACATCCAAGGCCCGATAATGAAATCTGGGAAAGCTTATTTAGTTAACTCTTTTTGGTAAAATTCAGAATAGTGGTTACTGGTGAATTCTAAAAGTTACATCAATAGATCATATTTCCCTGTTAAGTAATAACCTCTATTAATTATTTTCCTAACCTTCCAAAAATGGAAGAAATTGCTCCAATATCTTATTGGCATTTAAATCCATCAATTCTGAATACAAATATCTGCTTCTGAATATTAAGCACTTGAAGGACACACAGGCAATTCTTGCTTTGCACACCAGTGCAGGACTCTAAAATGTGATGGTGCAAGCCAAAACCATGAAAAATGATCCTGATAATTTGTGCAAAAAAGTTTCATGACATTTATGAGGTTTATTTTATTGGGTGATGCAAGGACCCCCCCCCAAGATGGCGCTTAAGGATCCTACCCTTCCCGCAGGCGCGAACATGCACCCAATAGTGTCCCTATACACCCATTTCCGGGACCACCGGCCAATCAGTACCTGCCCCCTGTCCTAGGCCACCTAACCCCCACATGGAAACCCCCCATCCAGCCCTATAAAAGTGTCTGCAGTCTCTCAAGCTCTCTCTCTCTCTCTGCTGCTCTCCCACCTGCAATAAAGTCTCCAACGGCTAGCCAGTGTCTGTGTGGGTTTCAATCCTTTCATTGGTGCCAGAACTGGGGAGGGGTTGTTTTTGTTTTTCTACTGGGAACCCTCTGCCCACCGGGCACGGGCTGCCGTCCTCGTCCACCTTCTCTATCGCTCATTACCCGACAACCACCACCGATTACCATTTGGTTGAGTCCTTCCCCCAGTCACTGCGGCGACTGGTTTCTAGCGGTTGGGCTCAAAGTATGTCTGACATTTGTAGACAGTTGCTCTCTGATCCTGGTTACTTTTGGATGCATGGAGTTAAGTGAAAGGGACCAGCAACTGGGAGATTCTGGCCAGGGCCACTCCCTGGTGAATCTCAAACTTCTCCCCGGATCTTCTCTCCTGACAGCCCTTAGGGGTATCCTACACTTGACCAGTCGATCGGACGGTGCTGAGTGAATGCCCCAGAATTACACACCTTCGTATGAGCCAGGCTCCCTTCCAAAACCTTCCCTTCCGAATGGGTTCCTAGGTCACTCTAATTGATTATCTCTCCCATTCCCTCTTTGGCCCTTATTGGACTGAAGAACAGGTTCCTCTTCTTATCTTTCTTCCGTCCCTCTTCTTATCTTTTCTCTCCTCTGTCCTCTCCTTATCGGACTGAAGAACAGGCCCCCCTTTTTATCTTTCCTCTCCTCTGTCCTACCTCTCCTTCTGGTTTCCTTTTCTCCCTGAACAAAAAAAAAAAAAACTAAAAATAAATAGCCTAACGCTAGGTTCTCCGCAACCTCCGGCACTCTTGCCCCAGCAGAAGGACCCTCTGGTGATGACCCGATCATCCTTCTTGCCTCCAGACTCTACTGAGTTCCGCGAGCGATCTACCTGCTGGGGACACCCATTGGGTCTTTCGCTCGTCCCTCTCCAGTCCGGAAACTCACTCTCTCTCTCTCTCTCCTCACTCTCTCTCTCTTCTCCTCTCTCTCTCTCTTCCCTTTCCTCCTCTCCTCAACCATGGGGGCCTCTTCTCTCCCTAAGGATTCCCCCCTGAAATGTCTCCTCACTAATTTAACTACCCTGTCCCTTACACCGGACATAGACCTAAAACTCTCATTAAGTTCTGTACCCAAGATTGGCCCAATTACCCACTAGATAATTGGAGTCAATGGCCTTCCAAGGGGTCTTTAGACCCACAAATTCTCCAAGATTTATTCAATTACTGCAAGCACTCCAGAAAGTGGAAGGAGATCCCCTATGTTGAGGCTTTTTCCCTCCTTCGCTCTCATCCCAGACTGTGTTCCTCTTGCAGCCCCCACAAGGTTCTCCTTGCCTGCAAATCAAATCCACCCCTCCCTCCAGGAATGCCATAACCCCACCATTGATCGACCCCTCCTCTTTTGACCCAGCTGACGAACTTCCTCCTTACCGCCACCCCCACCTTCTGCCCCTAAGTCTCCTTCTATCTCCTCTCCCAACTCATCTCCTCCACCTTCTCCCTCTCCTTCCCCGGTTGCCTTCAGTCCACCAGCTACACGCTCCAGCACACACCTGGCCCAACCCCACACCCACACAATAGCACCCCTACGGGAAGTCGCAGGCCTGGAAGGCGTTTTTCGCGTCCATGTTCCTTTCTCCTTGGGCGACCTTTCCCAGCTAGAAAAACGACTGGGCTCCTATGCTACTGACCCTACCACTTACCTTCGAGAATTCCAATAGGTCCTCCAGGCCTATAGCCTTACCTACCATGATATCTACATGCTTTTGGCTAACACCCTCCTCCCGGAGGAACACAGGAGGGTCTGGGATTTGGCTAGAGCTCACGCTGTTGAGGTCCACCGCGCTACCCCCCTCTACCCTACTGGCCTCCTTGCAGTTCCTGACTAGGCCCCCATATGGGACTATAATACCTCAGAAGGGCTCCAGTCAAGAGACCAATTCTCCACCTGCATTGTTGCCAGCCTTAAAAAGGCTGCACGAAAGGCTGTAAATTTCCAAAAATTTCAGGAAATAATACAAAAAAAGCATGAATCCCTTTCTGAATTTTTTGACCAGCTTACCAAAGCTCTCCAACAATATACCAACCTAGATCCTGAAACTCCTGATGGCAGGCATGTCCTTACGATCTATTTCCTGTCTCAGAGCTACCCCGACATTAAAACCAAATTAAAGAAACTAGAGCAGGGACCCGAACCCCTCAGACCGAGATTCTGGCCATGGCTTTTAAAGTGTATAACAATCGGGATGAGGAAACTGAGCACCGTAAATACCAGAGGTATGAAAAGGCAGAACACAGCAAATTCCAAATGCTTGCTCAGGCCCTTCAGAGGAGATCCCAAGTGTGGCGCCAGCAGCCCCTACGCAATAGAGACCCTCCAGGTGCCTGATTCAAGTGTGGTAAAGAGGGCCATTGGGCTAAAGCATGCCCTACCCCTAAGGTTCCCACAATGCCCTGCCTTAAATGCCAAAAAATGGGTCACTGGGGTTCAGATTGTCCCACTTCCTGACGGGGAGCTGCGGCCAACAATCCCAACACAGACCTCTTGGGCTTGGCACTCGATGATTCACGGGGCCTTGGGTCAACCTCCCCGGCCGTTACCATCAGCAGGTAGGAACCCAGGGTACAATTACAGGTGGATGAGCACCTCATTAATTTCCTCATAGACACCAGGGCCACCTTTTCAGTCTTGAGGGAGTTCTGGGGACCCACATTACCTTCATCCTCTCCTATTGTCAGGGTAGGAGGACGACCTATACACCCACACAAAAACCCCCTTCTCACCTGCTCCGTTGATGGAGTCCCTTTTTCTCACTCCTTCTTGGTAATGCCCCAATATCCAGGACCACTTCATGACAGGGACATCCTTTCCCTCTTCAAAGCTACTATCTCTATACAACCTCCATCATCTCCCACTCCGCATTTTTTGATGGCCCTTCTGGTGGAAGATCTAGCAACCCCCTCTCCACACAGTCACTTCCCCCTTCCGTCTCACCTTGTGGATCCCACCATAGGGGACATCTAGAGCCCTTCTACGGTTAACTGTTCCCCTATCGTAATACTGCTTAGGGACCCCAACCATTTCCCCAATCAACCCCAATACCCTCTATCCACAGCCGCTTTAATTGGCTTACAACCCATCATACAAGACCTTCAAAAAAAGGGATACATCCGACCCACCCACTCTCCCTTTAACATCCCCATATTGGCGGTAAAAAAACCAAACGGCTCTTATAGATTGGTACAGGATCTCCGCCTCATAAATTCCTCTGTTAAGATGTGCAATTGGTTCTAGGGTTTGAACCTGGGTCCTTATGCATACATGCCAGGCAAGCTCTTTAACCACTGAGCCACTACTTTAGCCCTCTGGTATATTCTTGTGTGTGTGCTTCATGTCATACTTTGTCATATTTCTTCCTAAAATCAACTAAATAAATGGCATCGTCTTCAGTTGCAGTATCAATAACCTGTCTGAAAGTCCATCTAAGGCTTTAAAAATTGAGTAATTACTTGGTCCAGTGGCTGGATTAGTGAAATTGTGTTTTGTGGTGCTATGGTTTGAATGGGAGGCGTCTCCTAAAAGCTCATGTGTGACAATTCAGGGAAGAAGAGGTAAAATGATTGGGAACGCAATCAGTGAGTTAATCCCTGATTAACTATATGATTAACTATATAGGGATTAACTAGCAAATCTAGGCTGGTAGGGTGTGGCTTGAGGAGGTGGGTCTTTGGGGCTGTGCCTTTGAGGTGTATATTCTGTATCTGGTGTGGCTCTTTGCTCTGCTTCCCCAAGTGACACCTTCAGCTGCTTGTCTCTCTGGAGCCATGCCTGCTGTGTACTGAGTGGCCACACCTCCAGTCTGAGAAATGAAGCCAGTCTCCTGTGGAATAAGAACTCAGAAACCCTGAGCCCTCAAAGTAAACTTTCCCTCCTGAAATTGTTGTTGTCATGTCTTTTAGTTGCAGCAACAAAAGGTTCACTAAAACAGGTGGTAAAAATGCATTCTAATATTTTCATTCAAGTGCCTTAGTGAGTCATCTGCAGTATTATCCACCATTGTTAGTACAGTAATGGTTAAACTATTTTGTCCAAAGTATCTTTCTACCACTGAGAGATAAGGAGACAGAACAACTACTTGTTCTGTTGTCTCTGTAACAGATGCATGGTGTCCAAGAACTGATTGGATGTGAAAGAACTGACGTGATTTGTTGCTGATCTTGATGTACTCCTGTTATTTGTGTAGTAATTTGTGGATTGAAGAGGTAATGGCATATTTTCTTCTCTACAATCACTCATAGTTAACATACCCTGGTAGTTGAAATTTTAACCATGTTGTTGGTGTACTGAATTTATTTATACCATGTTACTGGAAAACTGAGGAAAACAAAACTACCTTTACAGAGTTTAACAGAGTTTAACAACTTGGTCTCAGGATTCTTTGCATAATTTATTCCTTCATGAAAATTAGCCAGACCCCTAATGATAGCTGTGAGTTTTAAAATGTAATGCAGAATTTAAATTAGGTAAACTTTGAAGTACAAATTATCATTTTAATTTTTTTTAAAAGAGAGAGAGGGACAGTGAGAGAGAGAGAGAGAGAATCAATTTTATTTAGCTTTTCATGTGGCTTTCCTTGCTCGGACACTTCATAGTGTACGTGGTGCTGATGCAGAATCTGGGTCCTCGGGCATGCCAAAGAAACCCCATGACCACTGAGCCACTGCTCCAGCCCCTATTTTAATGTCTTTATACTACAAAAGATGGGAGTTGGTGGAGTCTTCACAGTCAGCTCTGGAAGGCAACAGGAAAGATTTCATTTCTCCTTGAGTATGATCACTCAGATAGCATTGATGATCACATTTTTGGTGCTCTTGTGTATGTAGGCAATGAGTGCACTTCAAATTATACACAAATATTTACTGTTTATTCTACCTAGAGTGGATTGTTACAGAAGATAACATGCCCACTGTTACATGGATAACATCCTTGAAAAACTGTGAAGATGTTTTAGGGTAAGTAATATACCTAGGGAAAACTCCTTAGTCTAAAATGTCAACAACAACTAAAAGTTTTTCTCAGGTTCTAGTAACTTAAAAAATAAAACTTTTTATCAGGTATGTTGACAATAATTTACACAATACAAAAATCTCCCATTGTAAGAGTACAGTTCAATGAGTTTTAAAAACAGGGAATACAGTGTACATTTGCATGTCATCCTTGAGCAGGGCCATGATAATTTTCACCAAGTTCCAATTTTCATTTCAATATGTGCTGCCAAGTCAAGCACTCTTGGAAATGTAATTTCTGGCAGGCAAGCACTATTTAATATTTTTCAGAAACCTAGGAGGAAGTTTACCTTACTGTTTATCTTCAAGATGGATGTTGTGTATGCATGTGTCTAATTTGTTTTGGAAGCACTTGACAATATAAACAGTTAAATATCCAAATTCAACAGAAAGTTACTGAATTTTCATATCAGTTTAGAATGTGGTTGTTATTCCTAGTTTACAAGGTAAGGAAGGAATTTCAGAAAGGTTTAGAGTAGAAGAGGACAATAGAAAGAATGGGAAGAAAACACTTTAATAACTCTTTGAATAGGTTATTGTATGCATCTGATAAATCACATCATCAAAATAAATCTTTTCCATGTAAAGATGTAAATTCTAAACGTTTTTATATGAGATCTAACATCATTTATGAGTTCTAATTCATATTGTTCTTGCATATCTTGTACCATTTCATTAATTTTTCTTAGCTTCTTTTTAAAGAACAGGATGTTGTTTTTTTGAGCATATTTTTATTGTCTACAAGTATGTTAATCCACTGTCCCCTCAGTTTTCTTATAACCTACTAAGTAACATGACCTTGTTGCTCTTGTTTATGTGAAGTGTATTTACCTAAGGTGTGGTTTAAGACAGCTTATGTAACCTACAGAGCTCGCTCTTCCATCGTTTTTATTATGTGTTTAAAACCATGATTATGTGCTTCCTTGGATTTAGTCTTTTCTTTTCTTCTCTTCTCCATGTTATCTCTAACTCCATTCTGATTCATTTCCAGCCATTTTTCTTCAGTGTATGTTTGTTTCTTTGAATTAATCATTGGTGGGCTAGTTCTGAGAGTTAACAGGTGTACTCCATGTTGTCCACTTCTTCTTGGGGAGAGATGTTGCACTCACACATTCCTTGACACTCAATGAGTCTCACTTTCCACTGAACAACATTGACAATTTTAGCCTTCTCTTGCTCTCTGACCCTGGAGATACTGCCTGTTCCTTATTATTCCCGCAGATATTCAGTATAAATTCTGCTAGTGGTTTATCTCTATCTCATGTATTTTGAAGCTTATAGGGATAACTATTCAGGTTTTTGATTTGATTTTTTTGAGAGATAGAGAGAGAAAGAGAAAGAGTAATATTATTTTTTCATCTTTTTGTTTTTCCTAGGGGGGAAAAAAACACTTGTTTGCGAATGTGGTGCAGGGGTTAAAACTCAGGTCCTCATGCATGTCACTCAAGTGTTCCATGGCTCAGCCACCTCTCCAGCCCCTCATCAGTTGTATTTTAAATGCTGACCCTAGTTTACTGTTTTTTAATCCATTTTCTATGTTTCTTTGCAGAGATTTGGAAAGATTAAAAGTCTTCACTGCCACTATTGCTACCTTCCTACTGTGTTTTTTTCAATATGTGCCACAAATGTGAATGATCATTAATAAAGATTATTTAATAAGCAATGTTTACCATGATTTATACATATATACTAATACATGAAAATAAAAAAAAAATTCCAAGCTATTCTGAGTGCCATTCAGGGAAACCTGAATCCATCTTGAAATAATTTGATGATTTTTGCTTCAGAGAAGGAAGAGTAAATTCTTTTCTTTTTCCAGGGATGTAGTCATAGAGCTTTAAGAACTATATTTTTATGTGGCATAAAATTATTTTATTGGGGAAAAAATTAATCTAGTTTAAGTGAAATCTCAGGCTTCCCTCCAAAACAAATTCAAAGTGTTTTAAAGGCAAGTTTTACTCAGATGATGTATATATAAAAAATAAAAAGGAGAACACTGTACTTACTAGAAGCAATTCTTTTCTTACAACAGGGTATTTTTTTTATAGATTTTAGGAAACTATTGGCCTATCAATGATACTACTGGTAACTATGTCTAGACAAGAGAAGGCTTATGCAAGTAACAGAGTACTAGGAAATGATGCATATTGTAAGTCCAATAAATAAAAATGTGTGCTTGATTAAAAGACTGCATCCTCATAAAAATTGAATAGCAAGGGTGAGATGGGATTTCTTCTGAATAGATGAAATTAGTGATGGGTTATTAGATCCTGTTTCATGGAAGAATAGGAGGTGAATAACAACCAGAAATGCAATAATGAATAATAAAATAAAGTAGAAAGTGAAAAATCATACAAGGGTGGCTTTGTCAACTGACAATCCCCCTCAGACTCATTCTGCTAGGTTAGTGCTATGGTAAGTACTAGGTGGCGTATGGGAAGTACAGTCTATAATGATCTGTAGGATGAAGCAATTTTTTTTGTGTGGATATATTTCTTTTCTTTCCATTCTTTTTTACTGGTGCATTATAGTCATATATAATGATGGCATTTGCTATTATAATTGCGTTTACATATCACATTTTCTTTTTCATCCATCTGTTGAAGGGCATTTAGTTTGGTTCCATAATTTGGCTACTATGGATTGTGCTGTTATAAACATGTATCATTGTGGTATGATGACTTTAATTTTTAAAGATAAGTACTGAGGAGTGGTAAAGTATGGTGGTTCCATACCAAAGGACTAATCAAATTTCTTGTAGCAAATTAAAATTTTATCACACTGAATGTTTGCTGGAGTTGCAGATTAATGAATGAATGGTTGTGATTAAGGATTGAGATTTTAAAAATATTGGACAAAGTTATTATTGTTGAAATATAGCTATGATTTTTATATCTGTTGCCATCGAAGTATTCCATATTATAATTATGAAAATCCATATAATAGCTATGACATATAGTATATTTTATTAAGTATTATTTTTATTGAAGGTTTTGTGGAACTTTCTTCAAAATCTTTACTCATTTATGGTAATTTACGGTGGTCTCTTATCTTAATTCCTATAGTTTAAAGGTGATCATTACATGATTTACTACAGTACTCTTACTTCACAGAGCAAGGAATCATGATTAAAAATAGGACAAGTGTTTTGTCAAGGTGTTCTGGTGAAATGATAGGAAAAAAATAACTTCAATGGTTGTGATATTAAAATCTTCTGTCAGTCATTTTGTTATAAACTGCATATATGTATTTAAAAAATAAGGAAACATAAGTGAATAACACCTCACTTCCACACCTATGTTTTTATATTCTGTGGACATATGTACAAACTTAGCTTTCTTATTTTATAATAATTTATAAATTTAATTTATTATTATAATACCAATAGAAATATTCTTCATTACACTATTGTTTATATTAATTTTGTATTAGTAAGCTAAATATTTTTGTTATTGCAGTCATTATAATAAACAAATGAATTCTTCCATGTGCCACCAAATATTTATCATCCCAAGTACTCTATAGTCTTATAATTAATTTTTCCTGTAAATGAATTGGATTAATTTTAAGGAAGAAAAATAAGCTTTCTATCTTTTTACATTTATTGCCTTATAGTATATTTATTTATTTATTGCTCTTAAAGATATGCATGTGTCTGAATATAGAATAAAACTTAATGCCTTTTCCTTGATTATTATCCCAAATTCTAAGCTGACAGTAGAGTGGAAGATAAATATTTATTGTGTAGTTGTAAGAAAAAAATTGCTGAGAGTTGTTCACGTGGAGTAAGAGATGTGTTTCTGAACTACTTTAGAACTAATATGAGCAATGAAAAATAGATTCATGTGATAAAATTCTCAATTATTTAACCTGAGAGGCACACTTTTAGGCAATATTCTCTTGGGTACATGTTTTTTGGATATTCAAATAAAATATTCCTTAAAATTGAGCATGTTTGGGATGAGAATATTTGCTTTATAGATTTAACGAAGATTTTATAAAGAGATAACAACATAATGTGTTCATTTATTCTTCTATTCAATTAGCATATGGTAAAAGTGCTTACTTCAGACTTTTTTGCAATATTCTTCAAATTTTATTTGTGGATGTATTTACATATTTTTTCCAAGAAGGATTTTATTTTTGTTTGTTTGTTGCTTTTTATTGTGTGTATCTAAACTGTCCTGGGCTGTTGTGGTACCTGGTTCTTGATCTGTGCCCTGCAGTCAAAGGTACTGTATGGCCTATCACCAAATAATTTTATATTTTTTCTTTGCACATGGAAAACAGGGGAGGAAGCCTCTCCAGCAGTTCTCATATCTGGAAACATGATTTGTGCCGATATAGGTTTGGTGCATCTTGAAAAGTGTGGGGCGCTGTATTGTCCCCCGGGAGCCGATCAGGAGGAGGGTGAGTGCTGACGGCTGGAACCCGGGTCCCCCCTCATCCGGGGACCCCTTCCCTCCCAGCCGGGAAAACGAGGCAACCACACGCAGCTGATGGCAGCTCAGAATCCGTTTATTCTTAAGGCACACGGGTTTTTATAGAGGAGGAGGGGAGACAGCCAAGTAATCAATAATCCTTCTAAGGGATTTGCCAGGTGTTATGTAGATTTCAGTACAGACAAAAAAACTAGGGTACAGACAAAAACTAGGGAGTAACCTGTCGTTAAGACATTTTAACCCACCCTAATCTTTAACAAAGCATGACCTAGCAGCCCTTTCAGAAGGAGCTTATGCAAATAGTCATAAGATCACACTAGGGTGGCTGATGAAATGGAGGTGAAGGTCAG
>PVKS010039447.1:0-17262 GCA_004027875.1 Aplodontia rufa | reverse complement strand
TAATAGGAAGAGAGGAAGTCAAACTCTCTCTATTTGCTGATGACATGATCCTGTATCTGGAGGATCCAAAAAACTCCATCAATAAACTGCTCGAACTCATAAGTAGATTTAGCAAAGTGGCAGGATACAAGATCAACACGCATAAATCAATAGCTTTCCTATATGCCAATAATAACAGGACTGAAGAAGAACTCAGGAACACAGTCCCTTTCAAAGTAGCTTCGAAAAAAATAAAATACTTGGGAATTAATCTAACAAGGGAAACCAAAGATCTCTTCAATGAAAATTATCAAACATTGAAGAACGAAATCCAAGATGACCTAAGAAGATGGAAAGATATCCCTTGCTCTTGGATAGGCAGAATTAATATAATAAAAATGGCCATTCTATCAAAAGCTTTATATAGATTTAATGCTATCCCTATAAAGATACCTATGTCATTCTTTAAAGACATAGAAAAAGCAATTCTCGAATTCATTTGGAACAACAAGAAACCAAGAATTGCCAAAGCACTACTAAGCAAAAAAGATGAAACAGGCGGTTTTGCCATTCCAGATCTAAAACTATACTATAGGGCCATAGTAACAAAGACAGCATGGTACTGGTATCAAGACAGGGAAGAAGACCAATGGAATAGAATAGAAGACCCCGAAACAAATCCTCAAATCTTTAAACATCTGATTTTTGGCAAAGGGGGACAAAATATCTTGCTTTTTTAAAATTTTATAGAAGAGCTGTGTTGTTGTACTATCATAAATGCATATGTAGTAACAATATGATATGCCCCAATCCTAATCCAGAATCATCTCACATCACCCACACTTAAATTTATTGATTCTTCTATAATTCCCCCATAACAGATATAAATGTCTTTATAGATATGTATGTGTATATATGTATGTATGTGTGTATATATATATATGTATATATATATATACATGATTGTGCATATTCCAGAATTAAATGATTGCATAAATATTATTTGGCTTCTCAGGGGAGTAAAGAGTAAGCTACATTATTAATTCCCCCAACATCAATTCACAATAAAGTGTATGTTCTGAATATTATGAAATCACATACCCTTTCTCCATTCTACCTGACTCATTCATTTGTCCAGTATGTACAGGCTGTATGCACTACCCACCCATTACTCACTTGGTAGTCATCTTGATTGTCAGGTTGAGTCTACTAGTTTCACAGTGCTGTGTTCAAGCAACCCTTACATGGTAGCAGATCACTACGAAACAATGCTTATACTAGTCACTTTTCTTAATCTCATCACGTGGAAAATGTGCCACCTCACATCATTTCAAAAAGGGGCAGTACAATGCAAGAAAATAGAGAGAGCACATTCACTTAACTTTAGTTACAGTGTATTGTTACAATTGAGTTATTTTATTAATAGTTATTACTATTATTATTTTTTCTTCTGTTAGTAGTTTGTCAATTAAACTATATAATCAGAAAGTACTCATAGGAAAATATAGCATATGTATAGGATTGTAATTGCAAGATGTGTTCCAAGACCCTCAGCATCCACTAAGGATCCTGGAACATATCTCCTAAGGATACAGAGATACCACTCTCTTATAATTTTTAGTAAATCTCAAAAGAGCAACAAGGTAGAGAGATTCCATAGAGGCATTAATATTGACTTTTGGAATGAATTATTTTGCTCTTAGTAAGTTAATTTCTTCACATTTTCCTCTGATTCCTTAAATCAACCTACACTTGGAGGAAAGTGAGTATGTCTGAGTCATACCTATTTCTCAGTGAGAACTAAACAAGAATTAAAAACTTGCTTAGGTAATGTAGCAAACAGCAAATGGAAAATATGTACACAGATAAATGAGAAGTAGCCATAAATTGCCTTCTCAAATAAAAGATAAAGAAGAAGAAATGTGCCTTAACCTTAACACTTAGTTTAATAGAGAACATTTAACGAGATCCTGTTCCATGCGGAAACTTCACAACACCATTATATGCAATTTATATTATCATTGATGAATTTTATAGACAGACAAAATAAGGTTCAAAAGATTTTTTAACCTTCAAAATTGTCTCAGATATGGTAAATGCAAAACAAGGTTTTAGGTTTTGTTTGTTTTTGTTGAAAAACTTCTGATGTGAGAATGTACAATTGCTTTTAATTAATACATTTTATTATTTTTAAAATTTAGTTGATACACAAAACCTAAAATTTATGCATATTAATAGGATATCATGTAATTATATGCATGTATCTATTATGTAATGTTTAAATCAGCTTTAAAATTTATTGCCTCAAACATTTATCAATTCTTCATAGTAAAAACTTTCAAATATTTTCTAGCTTTTTGAAATATACAGTGCATAATTCTTACCTACGCAGACTGTAATCTGCAGTAATATCTCAGAGGTATTTGCTCCTACCTAGGTGTAATTTAATACCAGCTGATCAATGTTCTTCCATTCCTTCTCATTCCCCCACACTCCCTAGCCTCTGGTAAACACCATTCTACTCTCAACTTCTATGAGATCAATTTTTTAGATTATATATATGAGTGAGATCACATGATACTTATATTTATTTGCCTGTCATATTTCAGTTTCAGAACAAGATTTTAAACTCTCTTATTCCCACTTGCAAACCTGAATGTCATATTCTCTGTCTAATTCTCATTCTTCACTGTATGAAGTACAGTGCAAAAGAATTCATTGTTATTACTTCACATGGTTTTTAGGCTAAAGCCAACTGGGATATCATTTTTCTAGTTATGGAGGTCAGAAAAACAAAATTTAGAAGATTACATGAATTGTACCAGATATACGACACTAGTGAATAGTGCATTAAAATTTTTAATCTAGCTTACACTTTGTCATCTGTTTTCGTAACCTGGGTAATGTCTATTTTTACCAAAGTAGTATTCTACTACTCAAATACAGTTCTGTATTAGAATCCTTTCTGCATTTCACATAGAATAGTACTTAGATTAGGCCAGTAGGACCGTGGCCTAATGGCATTTTATTTTCATTTTTCAATGATCTGTTGAAGTAAAGAGTGTGTTGAAATTTTCATTTAGGTATTTATTTTATGAATTATTTTGTGCCATTTCCATTCTTCTCAATAAATGTGTTGGTTGTGGTAATATATGCATTAGTAGTACTATAATTTGAATTATCATTTTGTAAAAGTATTATTACATTTGTATTCTAATATGATAATTGTCAAATGATATACATTAGAAAAAAATACAAATACATCTGGATAAGACTGAATGTTTAAAAAAGTTATCAACACCATTAGTATGCTTTTGAAAGCCAAACTTTCCTTTTTATGTACTCTAATACAGTTTCTGGAATAACATTTAGTTATTAAAATAATAAGTGCAGTTCATGGCTTTAAGTGTGATGGAGTGGCACAAACTAAGCATAGGCTTGTCATCTAAAAATGCAATATTTTAGAATATTATTGATTATAGTTTCCAGAAGAAGAACATTTTATACATCATTTATTATTACTAGCAACACTTTCTGTTACCTGTGTGTCAAATAAATGGAAAGTTTCATCTAACTGAGAAGTTGGTGATATGAGTATATGTTACAATTGTGGTAGATTCTATCACAATTTACAGGAAAGATAGCCTTTGGATGTGAGAATTAGGGTAAGTCTTAAAGCAGAAGAATGTGCTGACAATAGTATTACAAGGTGGAATTTATATTCCATATCTACTTCATGTAGCTATTGATTATTTGAAAGATATTCTTTCTAACACAGCCCTGGGATCCAACTTGTCTTCTTCCCATTGCTTTTAACCTATCTCAATTTCAAGAGGCAAAATACCTTCTAGGAAAATCAATGAGAGTTAAGCTGAATACTGAAACTTTTACTACCATAACAGCTTCCCTGATGCTCAACCACTGGTTTGCTTCTGCAGATTAGAATATGTATGTACTTTAAACAACACTTCAGGTCATGCTTGTTTCTTCTTTGGTTTGACAACAAGGGCCAAAAGGACTTCAGTCTAAGACAAACATAAATTAGAGTGGAGATTGGAGGTTCTGTTAAGTGCCCTTTCAGCCTGAATCTCTATCATAAAATTGTGGAAATAATGATATCTATTCTAAGTTAATCATTAAAATTAAGCATGATAATGAGTAAGAAGCATATGAATATAGTATGTAAATAATCAATAAAGTTAGATACTATTTTACTTATTTACTGTGACAAGGGGATTGAACCTAAGACCTCATATATGCAAAGCAAGTTCCCAACCACTGAGCCACTGAGTTATATACCCCAGCCCACAGTTAGATATTATTATTATTATTATTATTATTATTATTTATGTCTACAAGAATGTTGTAAAAGAACTGATTCTTTTTTTATAAGAGCGAGAGGGATAGTGAGAGAAAGACAGAAAGAGAGAATCAATTTTTATTTTATTTAGTTTTTCATTTGGCTTTCCTTGCTTGGACATTTCATTGTGTACATGGTGCTGCAGTACTAACCTGCATCCTTGCAATCATGAGGCAAGCACCGTAACTATGGAGTCAGCACTCCAGTCCAAACTGGTTCTTGATTTGGATGGAAGTTTTATGTTATATTTATGGAGTAGAGTAGTGTCATAAGCACCACAAGAGCATATGCCATGCACATTACTTAGTAAATAAGTTATTGTTTTTTTTTACTCTCTTCATATCCTGTCAGTTAAATCCCCTAAATAAATCTCCAGTCTACTTACTCCCATCCATTTGTATTGCCCCAGCATCCCAGTGCAAGGCAACTCATGGAGAACTTGGAATGAAGCAATAACCTCCTAAAGAGAAACAGAGTCTTTAAAATACAAAACGATTTGAGGTACTATCTTGCCTATATAAAACTATTTTTAAATGCCTCAATTTATTTTTATATCCTCAATAATATAATTTTTAAAACCCTGAAAATTCTTTCAAGTTCTGAGTTTTGCCTACTACTTCCTCTCCATCTTAAAAACTCTACCTGCCTCAGGTCTGCTGCCCAAGCACATTGCATTTTTTTCTTCTAATAGTGTGAGATACATCTTCCATCAGGAATGCCTGCATAAGACTTTTGGATTGGGGTTCTAACTAATGACACTCTCAAGTTTCCTGACTACCTGTAGGTCTTCACCCAAGTGATTCCTTCTAATTAATCTTCCCTAATTTCAATAAAAAATTAATGACCCTGAATTTTTTCCATTTTTCT
Source organism: Aplodontia rufa (assembly GCA_004027875.1). NCBI lineage: Eukaryota > Metazoa > Chordata > Mammalia > Rodentia > Aplodontiidae > Aplodontia > Aplodontia rufa. The sequence goes on along the minus strand of PVKS010039447.1, from coordinate 12,056 downwards.
TTCCTTGTAATTTACATGTTGTTTATCTCCTAACCTATATTACTTGTGAATCTATACTCATTTTTACATTTGTTGCTAGTTTGTTACTTTCTCATATTCACCATAACGTCAATATCCATGAAAACCTAATATCTGCTCATTTTGCTTTTCACTACAGTCCCCAGGCAGATAAATCCATGAAAACATTACATACTCATTAGATGACTCTCAACTGAATAAATGATTGGACAGTTCAGATTCTCCTTTTAAGTACGCGTTCCACACTCACCTACTTGCCACTTTTTACTTAGAACAAAAAGTATTTTTTTGAATTTTTAAAAATTGTTTTTCAGGAGAAAATGTAGCAAAACACTATTGCTATTATTTTAATAAAAACCAAGAAAACTCAAAGAATTTTCAGATCCTCAGAGCTTTTATGCTATCCTTTGGGCAATACTCTTTTAGATGTTGACAGCATAAAATTGGTTCAGCACTCAAGTCTTCTTTCTGCAGATTATTTCTATGGATAAGTCAGCAGGCCTGAATATTTTTTCCCTTTAGCAAGTACTGTGGGACAAGTATTCCAATTACTCAAGGGGCTTTTGTGACATTAAGTGAGGCAATTCAAGAAACCACTAACAATATCCACTTTTAAGATTTCAGAGTATCTTATATTTAAACCTTGAACGTTTTGTTTCTTTCCTTTTCTCATTTTATTTTTTCTTTCACTTCATGGAATTTAAGTATAGATGTTTTCAATATAGGATGGAATTATTAATGCTTTCATATGACTGAGTCCGTGAAAGTTTAATAAGTTTAAGAAGCTAAAAAAGTTGGTATAGCCCCACATCTGAAAAAACTTAAGCAGACTACAGGCCAGTCATTTAGCACATATTGAGTTTCAATCACAAAATATTCTGAAACATAGAACATTATCATTCACATCTTATAGATGACAAAACTAACACTGAGAGATTATCATGCTCAATATACTCAGTATATTCATTTCCCTCAACTACTTCTCCATTTAACTCATACAGAAATATTAAATCCATTTAAGTAAATAAAACATAGGCTGAGCCAGGCACAGCATCCTGGTTTTAATACCATCTACTCAGGAGGCTAAGGAAGGATTATGAGTTGAAGATCAGCCTGGGAAACATACTGAAATCGTGTCTCAAAACAAACAAAACACACAGGCATCATCTCATTCCTCTAGAGGAAGACCAGAAACAACTAATAAACAATTCTACATGATATAGTGGGGAGTAATAAGGGTTACAAAAGTAAGGGAGTATAACAGATGTATGGGTGGGTGAAAGAGTTAAATTAACAGTTGTTTTATGTATTGTATTCAGGAAAGGCATCTCTAAGTCTTGCATTCAGAAAGATAACAATGAAAGAAAGATATTGAAACTATTCAGGTTATTGGCAACATTAGTTAGCTTTCCAACGCTATAACAAAATGGTAGGGATAATAAACTTAATAAGAAAAAAGACATAGTTTTGCTCACATTTTTGGAAGTTCCAATACATGTTTAGTTGACTCCACTGCTTTGGGCTTCTGGTAAGGAAGTACTTCATGGAAGGAATAGGTGGTAAAACAAAACTGTACCTCATTATGAGGAAGCAAAGAGAAATAAGAGATTGGGGTCCCACAATCCCTTTCATGGATGTACAACCAAATGATCTAAGGATCTCCCACTAGGCTCCATTTCTCAAAGTTCCACTACATCATATTAATGCCAACCTGGGGCCATGTCTTCAGGACATGGTCCTTTGGAGGACCTTCAACTCTAGCATTGGCTTTCTAACAAAAGAAAGAGCAAAGGTGAAGCCATTAGGGCTGGAGAAGTAGCTCAGTGGTTACAGTGCTTGCCTGCTATGTGAGAAGACCAGAGTTCAAACCCCAGCACCATGTACACAATGAAGTGTTGGAGCAATGAAAGTCACATGAAAAACTAAATAAAGTTGATTTTCTCTCTCTCTGTCTCTCTCTCTCTCTCACTGTCCCTCTTTCTTAAAAAAAAAGTGAAGCCATTAAAGGCAAATACAAGTTTATAAGTTAAAGAATGGTAGGGTGGTTTATAATTAATTAGGTATTTTGGTAAAGCAAATAATGGTAGAAATTGGTTCAGAGAAAAGAGTATTTAAAAATTTGTATCTTCAAAGGCCATAGAAATTATTTTAAGCATTGTTCTAATTTTGAAAAACATTGTTAGAGGCAAGATTTTGAGCCACAAAGAAGTATGGTTTTTTTAAATAAACAGTTTCTTCATTTGAAATTGACATAAAATTCACCCTTCTAAGGTAGATAAATTTGTGGTATTTTTAAAGCACATGCAGAGTTGTGCAACAATGAATATTATCTACTAATTTTGTAGTATTCCCTTCACCCTTAAAATAAATACATTATTCTCTACTATACTACTTCCCCATCTTCTTCTGATAAGCAATAAATTTTCAGTGCAATTTATTTATTTATATGATTAGTTGTTTAGTGTCTGCTTCTCTAAACACACTGAAAAATTCATGAGAATAAAGAAAACACCTGGCATTGGGAATCACAAATAAATATTTGTTACATACATAAATTAAATATATGAATAAAATACTTCTTAAAATTTTATGGTTAAAATTTATTTGATAAAACCCCTAGTAGTCCTATTTATCTCCCAGTGAAAAAGAATATTAATATAGTATATTGTAGTTTTTATAGACCATACTGCTTAATAGAGAGTTATCTAATCTTTCTGCAAATCCCACATAATGTACAATTTCAATTTCCATTTAAGTTTGCTTTTTCACTTGATGAATCATCTTTCTTTAGCTGTAACAGTCATTAGAAATATTATAAAACTATTTTTTACATTTTTATTTAAAATGTTCATGATGTGTTCATCATTGCATAAATCTAGCTCAGTAATGAATATAGCATTATACCACTAAATACATTACTTTGTGGGTTTATTCATGATTTCTTGTCTTATAAGATAATAAGAAATAACTATGGAATCTTGGGGTCATTTCTCAAAGTAAAAAGCAAAATTTAGCATTTGTTTATCCTTGTTTATTCATTTTATTTTGGGGTTATTTCCACACAGTGATGTATTGGGAGAGACAACATTGGGTAGAGATGAAATAAATGGAAAAGGGCTAGGTCCATTCTGTAAGTCAATGACATGCTACTATATAGTTTATAAAACTAACACGAAGTTAATTTGGTTCTCAGTACAGTGCCATAATATTTTATATTTCTCAACTTGAGATTATTATTGGTTATAAAACAGTGAATATTACATGCATAAATACCAAATATCCTACGGATGTGGAAAATTAAAAAGTCTAGAGTGGCAGATATTTGAATTAATATAAAGGGTCAGCATATGTAGTGGGCTGGAGATACCACAAGCCACCCAAATGCAGGAGCTACAGAAAAAAAATGCAGACTCAGTATTACCAGATAAGATTTTTTTTAATGAAGAAACTAGAAATTCAGATTTTTAAAATGTGGTATCCCCCATCTTAAACATTTTCAATAAAGAATAATTTATCAAACCATATTTCCTAACATTCTCTAAACCAAACAATATAATTCTTGTCCAATGTTTTACTGTGAATGAGGTCTGGTCTACTGTAATATCTTTTGTATATTTGTTGATATTTTACATTGCTTCTTTAGTGGTACAGCAAATGAATCATAGTGTGTGAATACGGACAGGGTTATATGAGGTAAAATAGAGATCTTTGGGAGAATTTCAAAGACCTCTGAATAAAAAGCAAGGGAATAATAATAGGAGAAAACACTTTATATTGCATACATAATTCTTTCCCTTATAATAGAAGTAATTCTATCTTTATCTACAGCATTGCTTCCTAAAGCCCCAAGGAAGACGTCTCTGAGCTAGGGTGGGTGTTGAACCTTATCATTCACATGCAAAAGCATTAGCCTTTGGCAAAACTGGGGGAGTGTGAATTAAATCTTCAAAATAGCTCCAATTATAGTAGCAGGATTAGTATGTAGGTTTCTCCCTGAGTTCTTACATGGATTTAAAATCTATTGCTCTTTTGCCCATAAAGTTTTAAAGTGTCTCTCTTTCCTGAAGAGACCAGCACTCATTGTCCTTAATTAAAACTCCTGAGAGAGCTTTAGAAGTATGTAGTTCAGATTATATTATTTTGAGTCTTTTAATTTAAGAATTTAAGCTCATCCTGCCTTGTTTCTGATTTTGTTTCAAGATTGGTGATTCGAGGGGTATAGGAATCAACTTAGTGCTGAGTGTTTGGACAGTTTTTTGTTTTTTTTTTTTTAGGAGAAAGGGACTGTGTGTGAGAGAGAATCAATTTTATTTAGCTTTTCATTTGCGTTCATTGGTCTGAGACATTGTTGTGCATGTGGTGCTGGGGTTTGAACTCACGTACTTGTGCATGCTAGGCAAGCACCTTAACCGCTGAGTCAGAACTCCAGCTTGGATAGCTTTTTATATGGTTTATTCTGATACCTCCTAAACCAGCTACATGGACAGTGATACTTTACTGTCAGTAATAAGAACACAACAGTTTAGCCAAAAAATTTCAGAACTGTTTTGAACAAAAGAGGTTGTAATTAAATAAATACTTGATAAAATTACCTGCCTGGTCTAGTCCGCAGGCACTGATTTTCTTTTCTTTCTTTCTTTCTTTCTTTCTTTTTTTTTTTTTAAAGAAAGGGACAGTGAAAGAAAGAGAAAAAGAGAATCAACTTTATTCTAGTTTTTCATATGGCTTTCATTGCTCCAACACTTTGTTGTATACGTGGTGCTGGGGTTTGAACTTGAGTCCTCGTACATTCCAGGCAAGCACTTCACACACTGCACCACCTCTCCAGCTCAGACACTGATTTTTCTTGAAAGCTTCCCAAGTAAGAATAATGATGTTCAATGGATCAAAGTAATGTTTTATTATGAAAGCAAATACACTCAGCCTAACTAGTCAGATGGGCATACAGAATTAAGGCCACATAGATTCTTCCATACCACTCATTGACCTTCAGCAATTTAGCCATACTGAGTGCATTTTCTTTATGAGATAATTATTAAAAGCTTGGGCAAAGAAAGGAAAGAGATATATTTTAAAATCTTTGACCTACTAGTTCTTATCACTATGACCTTGGAAAAATCTTTTATCTCCAAGGCTTATTTTCTTATATGTAAAATTTACAGTTAGAGTACTTCCTAATCTTAGAGACTACTAGAAAGATTACCTGAAAAAAAATGTAAAAATTTGAAAAAAACTTATACATCAGATATGCTAAATAAATATATGAAAAAATATAACTCATGGAGCCAAGAACTTCCAAAGCTCTTTACAATTAAGGGGTCAAATACAAGTATACCTTGAAGGCTAAAGTTAACCATAGCATAATTTGAATTTTTTATTGCTTTTCTTAAATGCTTAAAGTAGCTAGTGTGTCATGTATGTACATGAGTGCTTTTATATTCTATACTTTCCTATCAAACTTACAAGTCAGAGCAGGAAGTCAGTTAGGCTCTTAGCAGTACCCATAATGGGTTTTGAATATCAATGTCCTTGTTTAGAAGAATAAAGCTATTCCAAATAGAGTGATTGTTCTTCGCAAATTTATCTGTGAACATTCATAGTGTAATAATACCAAGCTTTCATAGCTCTTAACAATTTTTTTCTTCTTAAATTTATTTATTTTATCCTGCCACAGTGGTACACACTTGTAATACCAGATACTCAGAGGTGTAAGAAAAAGGATTGCAAGTTCAAGGTCAGCCTTGGCAACAAAGTGAGACCCTGTATCAAAATAAAAATTAAAAAGACTAAAGATGTAACTTAGTGATAAAGCACTTGACTAGTACATGTCAGCCATGAGTTAAGTACCCAATGCCAATAAATAAATAAACATCTATTTATTTTAAAATTTACATGAAACTATGTATATATTATATGTAACATGAATTTTGAAACATATACTCATTGTGAGATGGCAAAAGTCACTGACTTTCTGTCCAAAGGTGACCTCTAATTTCTTTCCATAGCAAGCATCTTGAAGTTCAAAACAAAAGAACTAAAATTTTTAGCCTAACCACCTCTATTTAACTCACATTTTGCTACTAATTCCATTTTTTATTTTATTTTATTTTATTTTATTTTATTTTACTCGTGAACAGAGTCCCAAACTGAATACTTGCTCGTAGGAATATGCAATTTCAAATTCAACATTAATGTTATAATATACCTCTATCTCTCCACTGGCATTTAATAAATGTATCAGCTTGTAAAACAAATGTTTTAGTCATTTATAACCCTTCTAGAAGATTGAGGCAACATAGTGAGAATTCTTCCATGTGCCACTAAGTACCTACCATTAACTAGATTCAAATTCTGCCACCAGCACCCTAAATTTAACAGTAGTGAAATCATGATTTTGTAGCTTCTATTTTGCATTCTATTACAAGCTCAGATTTTAGGGAAAGACATTTTAAAAATAATTTATTCCCCTATCTTTTTAAAAGTATGAAAAGTATGAAAACCTATTCTAAATATTATATTCCTCTCTTCATCTCTCCCAAAAAATGCATTGCTAATGTTCTTATATCTTCATTTCCAATATTTTACACTTGATCTTAGCCAAAAGGCTGAGAAGCTATAATTTCCAATATTTTAATGGGGAAAAAAATCTTTTCTTCTAATGGTACCCACTATAAATATGTAAATGATCTGAAATATTCAACTTTAACAGACTGGCCACACTGAACAGCTCAATGAAAACCTTTAACAACATACCCTGAAATCTGCAAAAACTAGGAAAGATATTTTTTTCATACTTCATTTTATTTTAGGGAATCAATATGGTGCTGAAATCTCCTGATCTCATTTAGACATGAGAGTGTAACTGAATATGGGTGAAGTTTTTGGACTTGTATGCTAATAATTAATTTATCTTGCATGTACTTCTTTTTCTTTAAAGACAGAGGGGACAGTGAGAGAGAGAAAGAGATAATCAATTTTTATTTAGTTTTTCATGTGACTTTCATTCCTCTGACACTTTGTTGTGTATGTGGTTTTGGGGTTCGAATTCACATAATCACGCATGTGAGGCAAGTGCCATAACCGCCGAGCCACTGTTTACTCCCCTTATATGTACTTTTTAATTGCAGTATTATTATTGCATTTGATATTACAATCATGAAATAAACTCTGGAAGATAGCAATATGTAAAAAGCAATATGCTCTTAGAAAAAATTAAAAATAAAGTACATGACCAAAGAATAGGTTAAGATACAATTTTTTTTTATTTTAACCATCAATTATTCAAACTCATTTTGTGAGAAACAAAGCTCTAAAATCAATGATGAAATTATGAGTAGGAGAAGACAAATTCAACCTTAACATGTTTATTATCATCAAAATGATACTTATCTACTTAAACTATTTGAGGGTCCATGAACTGAAAGTGCTATATAAACATCTAAGGAAAAGAAAACTAGAATATACAAGGCATGGAATTTACTCTCCAAGTTTTTATTACAGTGTTCATAGGAGAGTGCATGCTACAATGTGTATACATATGCAAATGAAGGAATTTTCATAAGCTAAGAAGGAAACCATGCATAGTCCTACACAATGTGGAATTAACTATATTTAGGAGTCTAAATATAGTTGACTTCCTAGGAAGGAAATTAGCTTGTTTAATCACTCCAAAATTCTTATTGACTTAGAATACACATTCTCAAATTTATTCTAGGAAAGGTCAGAATACAAATACTTTAGGTTTTGTGGGTCATGGAGTCTCAAATTGCTGTTGTAATGCAAATGCAGCTATAAAACATGTGACAAAATTAGTATAGTTGTATTTGAATATGACTTTATAATGGAAATGAAATTTGAATTTCATATCATTTTAACTTATCATGAATTGTTCATAATTTTCTCTTTGTTTTCCAACCATTTTTAAATGTAAAAATCAATTGTGAATACAACCTTTGGACCACATAGTTTTCTACCTATGAATTAGAACATTAGTGTGAAAGAAAGAGTATTTGGGAGTCATTTCTTCCCTCAATGCATATGTTTGGAGGAACAGGACTGATGGAGGGCTATGTTTCTGTTTGATGGGATGGTAGATTGAAGAGATGTATACCACATGTCATAGCTAAAAATAAGCTTTTGACAACTTATACTTTTGTGTAAAGGGTTTTTCTTTCTTGTTATTTATATATTGTGTGTTCTTTCTTTTCATATGATAGTTTTCTCTTTAGTAATGTTTTAAAAATTATAAAACCATTTAACTCTTCCTTCTCTGCCTCAGGATCCATAGTTTCTTTGTTATCTATGTACATTTTTATCCACTTTCAAATTTTAGAAAGGTAACAACATTATCTAGATTGATCAATATAAATGAAATTTTATAGAAATCACGAATATTTGTTTAACCATTTTTATGAGGAAGCGAAGTATCAGTCTAAAGTTTTAAATAATCATCTTGATCTCCCATGACTTTGCACATATAATTTTCTCTCAAATTTCATTATTTTTGACTCATGCATCTATGCGTAGACTAAGTGTGCTATTATTGATTTTGCTTAGAAGTTAGGTGGTAAATAATACTTTTCTCTTACTAAAACACAGTTCTTCTTCATTCTTTTCCTGGGTCCTCCTTACTTAATACTTGATTTATTTTGCTCTCATGGTAGATTAAGCATTTTATGATGAAGGAATTCACTTCTAATTAATTGACATAATTCCAAGTACATCTGTTGTCTAGAAAATTTTACCAATCAGGCCCCTTCTCACACAGAAAGAGTGAATCAAAACATAACAATTGTTGCCTCTGAAGAAATAAGAAAGTTGTAAGGTTGGCTAAAAGAATCAAGAGAGATGAATACCTAAAAACAATCTAGGTTAGGAATCTCACATATATGTAATGAATAAACATTTTGAAATATAGTGTGGGTGATTTCATCAATAATCTTAAAAGTAGTTTACTTAAATCAATAGCATCTCTATTTTTGAAGTTCTATGTACCATAAAGAATTAATGCTACAGAAAATGCATTCCTGACATAACTAACATTTGTAGGAAGAAAAGATCAATGTGTCTAAATGTATGAATATTGAGATTCAAGTGTTCTAATACTCTAATTATAATAAATAACTGAATATTAAGGATTCTTATCAAATAAATAATACAGATTTGTCAAAAATAACAATTAATATGGTGAATTTGACAAACCATGATATTAATTTAGTCATTCATTAGCATGCTTTTGTATTAAATTGAAGGATACCCATATAGAGGAATTGTGTTCCCTCTCTCTTTCTCTCTCTAATATATATACATAATATGAGAAGGATATGGAAGATATTGTGCACTCACTGTCTCTCTTTCTCCCTCACCTCTGTCTCCTGATATCATACATTGGTGAATATATGTGAACATGAATTTTGAGGGACATACATTTTTCAGGGTGTAGCAGATGATTTTGTTTTATGTAAGAGAATTTAACTTTTACCATTTAAAACCCAAATATATAAGCCACAGAGGCTGGAGTGTTGGCTTAGTGGTTACATTGTTTGCCTGGCACATGGGAGGATGTGGGTTCAAACCCCAGCACCACATCTACAATAAAGCATTGGAGCAACGAAAGCCACTTGAATAAAATTAATAAAATTAATTCTCTCTTTCTCTTTCTCTCATTGTTCCTCTCTCTCTTAATATACGTATACTTATGCCACATAGTTCTAAGAATCTCCTGAACAGTTACTTTCAATGCAATCTTCAAGCTTTTTGATTCAAAGATCACTTGGAACTCTTTTCTAAAAGCAAAATTTGTGACAAACATGCACAATTTATTGGCTTAAATTATGGAACCTAAAAGATATGCATTTTAAAGGAATATCCCATTAAATTCATATACACATCAAAGTTGGAAAGCAATGTCTCCAATACTTAATTATTTTTTTCTCTTCCCACTAGAATAATTCTGTTTTAAATATTTTAGGCCATAAGCTCAGAATAAGGAGACAGAGACACTGCTTTGTTTTCACTAATCTTTCTCTTATCACCATGATTCTCTTGCTGTGCTTCAAATTATGTGCATATATTAATCTTTAAAATATTACGGTTCCTGAACCAATGCTCAAGATCTGAATCAGAATTGCTGGCATTTAGGACCTAGGAATCAATGTTAAAAAAAAATAAAATAAAAGCTCCCAGAAGACAAAAGACATCAGAAAGACAAAGGACTCAGAGATCTCCTTACTCATCTCTCCCTTCCCACTGCCTGCCCACACACAAACTACCTACCCTTAAATATAGCTCTTGGAGAGCTTCAAAGTAAAATGAAGAAGCTATAGCAACCCAGTGAAACATAAACACACATGCACACACACGCAAAGGGAGGGGGGATTTCCTTGAAAACAGTAATGGGAAATATTTTACCTGGGTGTCTCTCCATTGCCTAATTTCACACTGCTTGTCTCCAAGAGGGATCCTTTTCAAGTATGACCTCTCCCGTAGAGAAAACATAGAGGATAAAGACCCTACTGTACCACCAATTTAGGACATTTATAACTTCCACTTCTAAGGAACCAATGGTATTTACCTGCACTAAATAATGATGAGAAAGCTACCTGAAATTCATGTTGTTGTGCCCATTCACCCCCATTGCTGTCCCCCTCTGGTAGAAATCTAATGATAACACCCACCCTTAATTGAGCCCAAGATCTCAGTTCTACAGGTGGACTATACATGTCAATACCTTGGACATAATGCCAGTACCACTGTGCACCCACACCCTGGTGTTAAGAGTAATCCCTTAGACTACAACTTTTTCACCAGTGAAAGAGATCAAGAAGAAACTTGTAATCTTCTCCATTGAGGCATCTAGGACACAGTATCACTCACCACTACTTAACAGACTTGATCATGAATGATCTCAATAATCTTCACTAATATTGATTCAACAGACAGAGTTGGATGGCTCAATGGCTGCATCCTCCCTTCAGAGCTAGAGTCACCACACCCCAAAGTGCTAGCACACTAACTCTAAATCAGAGGGAAATGTCTGTTTCCCACAAAAGCAAATCTGGTCTATAAGGTGTGGAAGAAGTTCAAATATGCAAACATCAAGGCATGTAACTAAAAAACAAGGAACATGACACCACCAAAAGAACATAAATAATTTTTTAATAATTGGTTCCAAAGAAATGGAAACCTATAAATTACTTAACAATTCAAATTAATCTTTTCCAAGAAACTCAATAAGTTATGAGAACACAAATACAAAGCTTAATAAATAATGAAAACATTATATGAATAAAACAAGAAGCTCAATAAAATGATAGAAATAATTTTGAAAACCCAGAAATTATAGACTTAAAAAATTTAACAGATTAAAATAAAAATGAAATTTCAAGTTCTAATACCAAATAATTTGTTGTCTTCCAGTCAGAGGAGAAAATAAGAATGAATGAGTAGAGCGAATATTTATGATATACCAAAAATAATTTATTGTACACATTATGGAAGCTGAGAAAAAGAAAGGACCATAGCTTATATGAAGAAATAATTTCAAAAAATATCCCAAATCTTGATATAGAATGGCTGATTGGGTAAGATAACCATACCTAACTACATGCTATATTCAAGAAACTGACTTTAAATGTAAAGAAACAAATAGGCAGAAAGTTAAAATACGAGAAATACTTTTTATGTAAATTAAATGTGAAAAAAGTATGAATGTCTACAATTGCATCATTTGAAATAGCTTTTAAGCATAAAGTATATCTGAAGAGCAAGAAAGTGTTATATAACATAGATTAAGTGAATTATATATAATTTTATACATATGTACCCAACATCAATATACCTAAATATGTAAAATATTTACAAATTTAAAGGCAGAGATTGATCGCAATACAATTATAGCAGGATATTTTGATATCTACACAATAATTGATAGAACATGCATAGAAAAAGTGATAAAGAAAGTACTGCCTTGAACAGCAATATAGAACAAATTAACCTAACAGACATATACAGAATTTTTCACTAAAAAACAATAAGTT
>PVKS010039446.1:0-17248 GCA_004027875.1 Aplodontia rufa | reverse complement strand
GATCCTGCAATTTGTGACAACAAGGATGGACCTGACGGCTTCATGCCAACCAAAGTAAATAAACCCAACAGGAAGACAAACGCTGTAAGAACTCACTTACACGTGGAACTGAAGAAAGTTAAACTCATAGAAACAAAGAGAAGATTGGTGGTCAGGGGCTGGGGTGGGAGAAATAGGGAGATGTTAATCTAAGGGCACAAATTCCCTGAATAAAAGGCAAGAAGAAAAGCAAGGCCACTCTCAGTCATATACCCCAACTGCAGCTTGGAGCAAGGGGCATTTATAGTCAATGACAAAGTTTTTTTTTTTCTTAAGAGAGAGGGGGGAGAGAGAGAGAGAGAAAGAATCAATTTTATTTAGTTTTTCATGTGACTTTCGTTGCTCTGACACTTCGTTGTGTGTGTGGTGCTGGGGTTCAAACTTGCATCCGTGCATATGCCCAGCAAGTGCTGTAACCACTGAGCCACCGCTCCAGCCCCAGTGACAAAGTCTTTTGACTTGTTCCAAACTTATCAGGACACTGCCATGTTCCCTTAAATAGATGATTAGAGAAAAGCATTTTGACATCTTTTGTGTGGTTTACAATGTGTCATGGGGCTGTGCATATTCCTGCTCATAATGTTGCTCTAACTTGTTATGGAAACCTGGATGGAAGACTGTTTGATTGATGGACACTTCCTTTGTGTGGGTATGAATGCTGAAATGAATGTTCTCTTGTTATTCACCTGGCCCTGTGCTAACAGCTTCTTCAGAGTCAACTCATCTGGTCTTCACAGCCCTGTGAGGTAGGCAGTGCTAGTACAAACCAGAAAACTGAAGCGCAGAGGGATGAATGAACATTCATACATCTAGTAAGGGGTGGAGCCACATTCAAGCTCCAGAAGTTCAACTCCAAAGCCTCACTAAGTTTCCCCATAAAATAGAAAGTAATATAGTACAGTGGCAAGTTTGCAGGCTTCAGAATCAGCTGGCCCAGGTGTGATCTGAACCCAGAAATAGAGGCTGTGCGGGCAGGCTGCCGAACCACCTCCAGCCTCCAACCATAAATCTCCAGTAAAATGTGGTTGTGTCGGTCAAATGCCTGGCACATTGTAAGAGCATAGTAAAGGGTCATTACTGCTTATGATTACTTTTGGAAACCTGTCTATTCTTTTTTTTTTTTTTTTAAAGAGAGTCAACTTTATTTAGTTTTTTATGTGGCTTTTGTTGCTCTAACACTTCATCGTGTATGTGGTGCTGGGGTTTGAACTCATGTCCTCATGCATGCCAGGCAAGCACTGTAACCGCTGAGCCACCGCTCCAGCCCCCTGTCTATTCTTTTAATGGATGAAATAATAGTACATTGTTAATTCTTTATGTTTGTACAGCACTCTACTCTCTCCCACCATCAGCAAGGTGAAACAGGAACTGGGAATTCACTTCCCCGCAGTGACTGGGGACTCCTGTCCCTACTTTACCATCATCTAGCCCTGTAAACTTGAGTCTGTCCTCTTTACCCATCATATGGAAGTGTCCTCTGTGTAGAAAATCCCAAGTCCTCTGTCGAGACCTTGGTATTTTTCTTGGACTTCAATCTGAATCTTACCTGCAGTGTTGTTTTCTTTTGTGACCACACCTGCCCAGCCGTTCCCTTTGCCTCAGGGACAAGAGGTGTTTGCTAGCTTTACAAAAGGATGTATAAATAGTCATGAATTTTACACTGGACGGAAGGGCCTTACGATGTCTGGAATAATATTATCTCTGGACCTTCACCACGCTAATTCGTGGAGCTGCTGTGTGATTGTTTGTGAGGGCTTCTAGACAATGTCCAGGCCCAAGAGTACCCTTCCGGTTTGATGGGAAGGAAGGAGACTGCCTGAACCTCAGCTCCCAGGCTGATTCTGGACACTTAGTCAAAGGAAGACCAAAAGTGAGGTCCTGGGGGGCTGGAGCAGTGGCTCGGCGGTTACGGCGCTTGCCTGGCATGCGCGAGTGCGGGAGTTCAAACCCCAGCACCACGTACCCAACAAAGTGTCTAAGGAATGACAGTCACATGAAAAACTGAATAAAAATTGCTTCTCTCTTTATCTCTCTCTCTCACTGTCCCCTCTTTCTTTAAAAAAAAAAAAAGTGAGGTCCTGGTTTGTTTTGGGGCCTGAGGAGCAACTTGAGGTCTAAGTTGGTGCCCCCAGTACCTACTCTAACCCAGAAATCAAGAGGACCCCCCAGGGCTGTCCCTGAGCCCAGCATCTCCCTCCCACTCCTGTTTGCAGGGGCTGTTAGAGACTGAGGTGGAGGTCCCATCTGTCCATCTCTGCCAGGCTGCGGTGTGGAGGCTGCCTGGGACTTTCTCAGAGGCCTTTCTATTCTCTTTGGGGTGTGAGGGGGGATTCCGAGCTCCAGTCCTAGCTGTGCCACCAACCTTTCCTGTAACTTTGGCCAAGCCCCTCGCTTTGCACCTATTTTCTCCTTGTAAAATGAAGACGTTGGGATGATGGTCTCCATCACATTCCCAGTTCTGGCACTCAGGCAGGGCGAAGAGTGGCCTGAGAGTGGAAAGCTTGCTCTCCCCACCTGTGTCAAATCACTCCTTTTTTTTCCCGGCTGATCACAGGTCAAAAGCTCCAGTTTCTAGGAGAGTAAAGGCCCCCATACCTGCATCAGGGCTGCAGCTCCCCTCTCCCTCCTGGGGGTAATGAATGAGATTATTCCTCCGTCCCTTTCTCTACTCCCACACCCCTGTCACACCTTTGCGATACCCACCTCCAGACCCTGGGAGATGCAGGGCTGTGGGGGCTGCCTCTGCAGGTCACACCAGCAGCTCCTCTCAAACCCTGCCTCCAGCTGCTGCCACAGCCTGTGATCCGGTGGCCGATAGTGGCTAGGGCCTCACCCTCTTGGCAGTCTTGGGTTTCAGTGTCTGGGAGGCAGGTGGGGCAAGGTGAAGCCTTCAACTGATTTTCCATTTTCCTTTTAAGGAGTGTGCAAGCTGGTGGCAGGTGGGTAGAGATAGGGAGGAGAGGAAGCGGCACATTTCTCTCTAGGCAATCAATACATGTGGGTTCTGGAGGAGGAACAGCTGTGTTAAAGTCTCCATTCCATCACTTTCCTCTGTGTGTTCTTGTACAAGTTACTTTATCTCTCCAAGTCTCCTTTTCCCTGTCTGTAAAATGAGGATAGTGATAAGAATACTTTCCTTATGGCATTGATATTCAGATTTAATGAAACCACCCACAGCCCACCGTAAGCACTCAGGATCACGGTGATGATGATGGTGATGATATTGACCTTGGGCCAAATGGAATCTCAAGAGGTCATTCTGTTTGTCCTGTTTCCTCCAGGTTAGTGGTCCCTAAATCTGTCTGTCTGCTAAACACCACTGGGACCTTTGAAAAATTCCAAAACCTGGACCAGTTAAATCCCAGTGCCTGCAAGGGGGGCACCAGTGGTTTTGAAGCTCTCCAGCTGATCACTGCTCTGTACTGTACAACCAGGTGAGGGGTTCACTTCAGGGATAGTGGTTTGGCCTAGCAACCTTATTCACCCTGTAATGTTGACCTTAGATAAAATGATCACCTTAGGGACAAGGAAAACCTTTCCTGTTCCACTTTAAGTTATTATTATTTTTTTTCTTGTTGGAGGGAATAGGAAATTACTTCACCAAGGGCTCGATTAGTAGCGTTTGCTGGGCATCCCTCCTCCCCACCCCCAGTCTTCCAGGGAAGGACAATGGCCCATTGGGGTCATCCAGCCAACAGAGGGTGCTGTCTGGGGCCTCCTCTTTTATTTTATCCCAATTTAATATGCTCGTCTATTCAGCATAAGGACAAATACAAACATAGGTGAGTTCTGAAAGAAAGCCCTCTCCAAGGCTTGGCTAGTACCTTCTGCGAGCCACAAGCTCAGTTCCTTTTCCCCATCTTCTCCTTCAAGGCAGGGTGGCCTCTTCGTGGCTGCACCCCCACCTCCTCCTCACCATGTGCATTTTTTCTTCTAGGCCTTCACTCAAACAGTCCTATTGGTCTTTGCCCTGGCGCAGTCCCCTGCCCCAGAACACCGGGCCTGCTTGCATACAGCAGACCTTCGAGGTTGGTCTAGGCCAGGACTTGTTCTGAGCAGTCTTCTCCAGGTACTTTTCTTTCTAAAAACTCACAGCACTTATAGTTCCCAGAGCTGTATCCATTGCCACAAACTCACACCAACCACACTCGTAATCATTTTCAATATTTATAATCATGTGCCATGCGGGTGCTTTAAGCATCAATTGAGTAGTTTAGAAAGCCCAGTGATTATTTCCTTCAGTGACAAAATGAGTAAAGGCTTCAACTCCAGCCCTGATTGGTGTGCTGCCTAAGCCCTTGGTTTTCCAAGATGTCCACTCGTTGGTCTTTACTGTAGCTCAGGTGGGCAGGTCTCTGTAATTGGTCCACTCTGCCCAGCAATTTGATGCACCCTGTTTGGGAAGGAAAGGGGTTCAGAGTTCATGAACTTTGGGTCCAACATCAAGGAGATGGAAGTTGCCTTCAAGCAAGTTTCCCACACTGCTCCATTCCCAGTCTCTTCTGAGTGCTCATTCTTCTGACTGTACTGGTTTTCTCTTTACCATTGTGCCCGACTTCACTGTCCCACCAAGAGTTGCAAAGGTGTTAAGGTTCGGGGTAGGGCTATGTAGACATAAGATGCCTAGGACTAGGGAGGCCAACCCTTCTGACTTGCCCAGGATTGTCCTGGTTTAAACACTAAAAATCCCAACAAAGCTGGATAATTGTTATTCTACCAGGATCTAACTGCATTGATGCTTGCTGAGTGGGTTATAGTGCTGCTTTTTCCACATCTCAAATTCCTTGAGAAATAGATACTATGATTCCATAAGTACCCAAAGCTCTAGAGAGGGTGGCTTACTTGAGATTATACCGCCAGGAAGCAGCAGGGCTGGCAGCTGAAATCGGTTCTTCTGTCTGCACATTTTAGGCTCCCGCTCTTTTTTCTAGCCTACAAAGTCCCTGGAGATGACCCATTAAACAGTCACCAAGCACAGGCTGCAAGAGCAGAATGGTAAGCAGGTGTGGGACCCTCCCAGCCCTGCGCCGCTCCTCCTGACTGCTGTTCCTTGCCAACTCTCATTTTCTCCTACCACCTGCCCTTTCTCACTTCTGTTGGGATTTCTGCTGCAACTCTGGGGGACACCCGTGATTTTAGCCTCAACTTTTGCAAAAAAAAATACGTGCTGCTTGCTGAACACGAAGGGAAAAAGACATTAAAAATCCTAGGAGAAAACCTCCCACCATCTGTAATAGATTAAGTCATTTTTTTAAAGTGAGAGACAGACAGTGAGAGAGAGAGAGAGAGAGAGAGAGGAGAGAGAGAATCAATTTATTTAGTTTAACATGCAGCTTTCATTGCTGTCACTTAGTTGTGTACGTGGTGCTGGGGTTTGAACTCGAGTCCTTGCACATGCCAGGCAAGCGCCATAACCGCTAAGTCACTGCTCCAGCCCACATCTTTTTCTTAATTTTTATTGATGCATTACAGTTGTACATCATGATGGGATTTGTTGTCACACATTCTTAGAAGAACACAATACAGCAATACAATTTGGTCAATTCGCCCCACCCCCGCATCTCCTACCTCCCTTCTGTTCCCCTGATCCCTTGCCTCACTTTCTGCATCCTATATATTTCCTAAAATACTCAAGTACAGTGACATAATTCTTATACCTATGAAGAACATTTTCTATATACATTACTACAGTAAATACAGTGGCATATTTATAAATGTTTGGTGTGTACCTTGCTTTAACTAAGTTCCAACATTTCCCCTTCTCCTCCCTTCCTATCACCCCTTATTATTTTTAGATAAATTTGACAATAGGATTAAACATTTACATTTTTGTAAAGGCATGCAGTATAGTTTATTCAATTATCTTATACAATATCTTGCAAGTGTATCTCATAAATATTGACATACTGCATTTTTGTTACAATTCACTTCTCATTATTTTTTCTTTTCTTTTTAAAAATTTTTTATTAAGGAGTTGAGTTATTGGAGAATCTTAAATGCATATGAAGTGACAATATGATATGCATTTGGTTTTAAATCATAGTTTCTCCACAATGGCCACTCCCTAGTCTCTTGATTCTTCTATATTAAACTGCTATAAGAGATATAGATGTGTGTGTATATATATATGTGTATATAAGTATGTAAGTTTTTCAGAATTAAATGATGATGTAAGTATCATTTGACTTCTTAGGGGGTTAATGCATATGCTACATTGTGGATTGTCCCCCTAGATCCCTCCCTATCCCCCCACCTCTCCTGTACTTCCACCTCTCCCTTCCTCCTTGCCCCACCTACTTGTCTATGGTTCCCCTAGATTATGTGTTGGTATGCCTTTGGTGGGTCTAATACATAAGTTTGACTACGTTTCTGCCAAGCCTGGGTTTAGCTCCAGCCTCCACAAATGAGGGAAAACATTTGGCCCTTGACTCTCTGGGTTTGGCTAACTTCTCTCAGCATGATTTCTTCCATTGCCATTCATTTACCTTCAAAAGCTGCAATATCCTTGCCTCTAATAGCTAAGTAGAACTTCATTCATCCTGTGAGGGGCATCTGTGTTGATTCCATAATTTAGCTATTATAAACTGAGCTGCTATGAACATTGATTTTGCTGTGTCTCTGAAATGTGCTGATTCTGACTTCTCTGGGAAAATACCCAGAAGAAGGATAGCTGGGTCGTAATGTGGATCCAAGCCTAATTTTTTGAGGAGTCTCCACCAATCCACTTTTTTTAATATTACTTTTTATGTCTGCTTTATTTGGATTCTTCAATTTTATGAGTTCATAGCACAGACCCTGTTGTGTTCTTCTCCCTTCATTTAACATGGTATCATAAATGTTTTCTAGGTATGTTACATGGTCTCCAGGATCAGGACTTCAAATAATTGTATTCAAGAGGGAAAACCATCACTTAGCCATTTTCTGGATGTTGAACATTTTGGGGTTTTTTCCCCTTCAAGTTGAAAAATGTATTATTGCATTTTGGATGAAAACCACCAATTATTTTGTTACAGAAGGAAAGTACACACTTTTTTTTTTTAAACCTGGGGATTGATCCCAGGATCCCTTAACCACTGAGCCACATCCTCAGCCCTTATATTTTATTTTACATTTTCTGAGACAGGGTCTCACTAAGTTGCTCAGGGTCTTGCCAAGTTGCTGGGGCTGGCTTTGAACCTGTGATCCTCCTGTCTCAGCCTCCCAAGCCCAAGCCACTGGGATTACAGGTGTGCACCACCATGCTCGACCAAACATACTTTTTAATTGACTGACACCGAAGCTTATGGAATGACCTTCACTGCAGATCTGATATCTCACCCATGAGAGTGGGCACAAGCCATTGCCGATCCATGGACTCTTTATTACTGGTTCCTGATAAGTACAGAATTTTAGAGTAACTACTTAAGGACTTATTATTGTTATCAGTAGGAAAATTTTATAATTGTTGAATCTATGTGGCATATTCTTTACTCCCCCAACCCCTACCCAGAGAAGCCAAGTAATACTTATGCAATCATTTAGTGCTGGAAAATTCATGATATATATACATACAATAAAGCTGTTGTAGGGGGAATATAGAAGAATCAAGAGACTGGCGAGAGTGGGTGATGTGGGGGTGACTTTGGATTAGAATCAAATGCACATCATATTGTTACTTTATATGCATCTATAATTGTACAACAACTCAACTCCTTAATAAAAAGGATATGTGTTCTGTATATCTCTGATTTTTAAATATCCAAAGAGTAATTAATTTTATTCTGTTTTATAAAAATATTATCTATAATAGATTCGAAATGATAAAACAGAAAAAGAGATATTTTGTTTCTTTGTCTGGAAGACAATATTAAGTACTGGTAGATGGTTAACAAAAAAATTTGTTGTTGCAAAACAAAAATGTTTTGCCCACCAGAGCAGTGCTATGATAACAGGTATCTCCACCCTTGTCCCAACTGTGGTTCCAAGGTCAGTGGACACCCCCTAGTTTTGCCCCAGATCTCCCAGGCACACCCCCAAACAAACAACTCAGTGGTGGAGTTTCTTAGGAAGAGATCCATTAATGATTTGAGGAGAAATTGTGCAGGAGTTTCCAGCAGCTAGATTCTCAGAGATTATTGCTCTCCAATCTCCCAGTAGCAAGAGATGAATGATAAATGATCAAGTCGGGGAAGTTTGTCTGCAATGTCATTTCAGCAATGCATAGGTGTGAGGTTTTAAACAGATGTTCTGGCAGGCAAACTGAGCATTAATACTCCCCTCCCAGGATTCTGAGAGTGCCCAGCCCAGCAGATGTGTATATATAGTCACTGAGCCAGATCTCTTCCAAAGGACTAACAGCTCCTTCCCTCTTGGTCTCTGCCTCCTTTCAGCTGGGCTCTCGCTCTGGTCTGTGCCTCTGGTTGCTCCAGCAACCATGAGTCGCCAATTTAGTTCCCAGTCTGCCTTTAGCTCAAGGAGCAGAAGGGCCTATAGCACCAGGTCTTCCTCAGGATTTGGCGGTGGTGGGAGTCGGGCTGTGGGCTCTGTGAGTCAGGCCTGGGGGAGGTATGGCGGTGGGGGGTATGGGAGCCATGGAAGGGGGTTTGGCTCTAGGAGCCTCTACAATCTGGGTGGCAGTAAAAGTATCTCCTTTAACCTAGTGGGGAGGAATGCCAGTGGTTTCTGCCAGGGTAGGGGAGGAGGATTTGGAGGGGGCAGAAGCTTTGGGGGTGGTGGCTTTGGAGGTGGCAGCTTTGGAGGTGGTGGCTTTGGGGGTGGCAGATTTGGAGGTGGTGGCTATGGAGGAGGTGGTTTCGGAGGTGCTGGATTTGGGGCTAGCAATTTTGGGCTTGGAGGCTTTGGTCCTTCTTATCCTCCTGGGAGCATCCATGAGGTGACCATTAACCAGAGCCTCCTAGAGCCACTTCACCTAGAGGTGGACCCTGAAATTCAGAGGATTAAGACCCAGGAGCGGGAGCAAATCAAGATTCTCAACAACAGATTTGCCTCCTTCATTGATAAGGTGAGTACCTTAGAGATAGGTAGAGTCTTCGGCCACTGACCAAGTGACCAAGAGGGCCTTGTACCCAGCTACCTCTCACCACAGTGTTCACTTTTCAGTTTGATGATAACAGCACTCCCTGATGTGTTTGTCGCAGGAAGGACCTTAGAAAAGCCTTTACCTCATTTAGGCTTCATTTTATCTTCTTGGTGGGGGGATTTATATCTATCTTTCCCTTTTGGCAGGAAAGCTGATACAAGGTGTGAAATACCCAATAGATATATAGCGCAGTAACCTCATTCTTGTTTATCATTATCCACTTCCCATCCGTCCATCCATCCATCCACATATCCTTCCCTCCCTCCCTCCATTCATCTACCCACCCACCCACAATGTGCATTCATTTGTCCATCCACTCACGTACCCCTTCAGACATATTTACCCTCCATTCATCTTTCCCACCACCCATCACTATATCCGTTTAAACACCCCACACTCATCCATCCATCCATCTGCCCATTAATATCTACCCATCCACCCATCCACATACCTCTCTCCCTCTTTTCTTCCCTCCTTCCATTCTTCCAATTCATCCATATATATCCATCCGTTATTCTATCCACCCACCTATACATATTTATCCATTTGTTTATCCTTCCACCCACCATCCATTATACCCAGCTTTATACACTCCCATACCCATTCACCCACATCCATCCATTCAACTATCCATTTATCCATCCATCCACACACATATTCCTCTCTTTCCCCCTCCATTCACTCATTCACACATATGCATCTACTGTATATCAGACCCATGTGCTAGAGTCTATAGAGCTGAGTAGGACATAAGAAGCCCTACATCTAAAGGGGAGAGCTATAGCAGTGTGTGGGTGTTAGCAGGGGTTGTACTCTCTGGTTATGGTAGCTCAAGGAAGGGTACCATGAGCTCTGCCTGCTGGATTCTTGGAGGGCTTCACTGGAGACCCCAGTTCTGAACTGAGTCTTGAAGGTCGAGGAAGAGTCAAGTGGGCTTTCAGGACAGAGGGGATTTTCAGCTAGAAGGACCAGGTGGCATGAAAGTGTGACACCTTTAAGGAACTTGAAACAGTTTAAATTCCTGGAGAAAATGGCATAAAGAAGGGAGAGGAGAGGAATAGAGATTAAGCTACTGAAGCAGGCAGGAATAGCAAGCTAGGAAGGCCAAGGCAGTGCACAGACATTAGGGGTTATGGAAGCCCCTCTCCCTTCTTCCCTGATTAAACCTCATATTAGGTCTGGTTCAGGCCCAAATCACCAGGCAGAGGCTGGCACAATAGCTGTGCCAAATGTCTTCCTCTAGTATTTCCTTTTGTCCAGAGGTGGAGGCCCAGTGGCCACTGTGGATATCTGGGCAAACACTAGGGGGCAGGACAGAGTGTGTGAGCACAAGAAGAGCCATGGTGGAGTGTTGAGGCCCAGCTTCTGCCTCCCTCTGACCACCCTGGATGGGATGTTTGGGTGAAAATCATCACAACTCAGGCACAAGCAGGGCAGGGAGGGTTTGGTTGGGACGAGGATGAAGGAGATACCACTGGCAGGGGAAGGGTGGGCCAAGGGAGGAAAGGGAGAAAGACCATTATGGCCAGTGAAATGCCAGCAGGCTTCTGGCAGTTGATCTCCTGAGACCCTCACTTGGTTACAGCTCTTGTTATTGAAGGGGCATCTGTCTAGTTTCATGGCACAGGGCTTTGGGCGGAGGCCAAGGTGTAAGAGGCCTCAGCTTCCTGTCCTTTCCTAAGGGCATGGCCTATGTTGACCACGGAGAGGTTCCTCAGCCGTGTGGACTGTGGTCTGGCTGGAAGGAGAAAGCTTCTGCTGCAGTCACTTCTGAACCTGGCTTCCTAAGTGGTCTACCTGCATTCCACCTTCGCCTAGACAGCCCGTTCTAAGGCTAGAAGAGAGCACAGCACGTCACTCCTTGGCTTCTTGTCTCATTTGGAATAAAAGCCAAAATCCCATAAGGACCTATATAGTCAGGTCCTCCAACCCACAGCTGCTGCCAGCTGAGATTCTCTCTTTTGGTCCCCACAATGCCACTGCCACCCAGCACAGGGCTGTGGATGAGTGTTGATTTCCACGCCCCCTGGGAGCAGCAGCACAGAGTGAGTAGACAGGGGCAGGGAAGTCTCATCAGGTGTTACGAGCTTTGCTGAGAAGCCTGTTGCCTAGTGTCTTACTTTGATAAAGCTAGCAAAAATGAGCCATGGGAATTAGCACTCTGTAACCATTTTTTTTTCCCAGTGTAGAGTTGGAATCCAAAGGGCAGTGTTTCAGGGACTGGGAGATTCGGGGTGCCCTCCTTAGTGCCACACTGTAGGGGACTGTTGGCAGGGTTATGTTCTGACCACTCAGAGCAGAAGGTTTGCCCTTTCCGAAGCTCTGGGAGAAGGGAGCTCTGTGTGGGGTGTGTGTGTGTGTGCGTGTGCTTGTGTGCACACACCTGAGCAAAGCAGAGGCAGCACCACTCTCTCCATCAGTGCTGGGCAGAGGAAGTTCCATCTGTGAGGACTGACAGAGGGAAGGTGAGCGTCGGTCTGTATCACATGAAGGTCAATCCATGCACTAGTCTGCACAGCTAGCGACCTCCTTGGTCCCTGTATCTGACCTTTGTATCCAGTTTTTGGGGAGATGTAGTGAAGCTATGGGGTGATATCTACTCTCCATTTCCTGGGAATGCAAATTTTGTATTTCCCAACACTTGCCAACCCAGAGTTCTTATCTTAGGGCATTTGATGCATTATACAATTTAGAAAATGAGAATATTTATTTTAAAATTTCTGTCTGGGTTCTGTAAACATTTAAATGAGGTTATATTCCTGAAAGTCTTGCTGGCAGGCAGCAGAGGTGGTGGTGGCTCTAGGGGGCACCAAGGTAAACTTGTTCAGGAATTAATTCACTACTATATTTACATTATTGGGCATTGAACCCAGAGGTGCACTACCATTGAGCTACACCTCTGGTCTTCTTTATTTATTTTTTATTTAGAGACAAGGTCCCTCTAAGTTGCTGAGGTTGGCCTTGAACTTGCCGTCCTCCTGCCTCAGGCTTCCCAGTCACCAGGATTACAGGTGTGGACCACCATGCCTGGTTCTAGAAATTAGTTTTAATGGTCCAAGTCCAGTTTTTCTTCTCTCTTCTTATTTCCTCCTATCCTTAATCACATGACCTATGTCAATCACAAAGAGAAAGGATTTGTTAGTGTTTCACATGTACCAGAATACTATTTCCTTATGGGGATGGATAAGTTGAATGATGCAAACAGTTATAACTAAGTGAAACAAGGCACTCAACTGGAGGTAATATACCTTCAAATCAGAGCAACCTCAGTGTCAATTTTGGACAAATTGACCTTATTGCCATTGATCACCATCAAAAACGACATTGCCTTCTGTGCATCCTGGTCCCCGAGCAGGGAAGGCTCTCTGACCACTCTGGAAAGGCCCTCCTGATTCTTTGAGCTCTGGATGTGCTGTGGGGCTTCTGATTCCCCTTCCTGTGGGGGAGCTTCTCTGACTCATGGTCTGGGTGGACTGGGGTTTTTGCATTTAGGTGCGATTCCTGGAGCAGCAGAACCAGGTGCTACAAACAAAATGGGAGCTGCTGCAGCAGGTGAATACCTCGATCCGGAGCAACAACCTGGAGCCCGTCTTGGAGAACTACATCAGCGAGCTGAGGAGGCAGGTGGACTTTCTCAATGCGGAGCAGATGCGCAAAAACACGGAGATCAGGAGCATGCAGGATGTCGTGGAGGACTACAAGAGCAAGTGAGGCTTAAGGCGGGGCAAAGGGGTCTGGGAGGAGAGCAGCAGGGAACTGATTGATAGGGGCAAGAAATTTTGCTTCAGCATTCACATGGTAGAGGTGGGTCTGGGGCCACTAGCTGCAGTCATGCTGACTTTGCACTACCAGGGGGTGCCATTTTTCACATGAGAGACCCAGTAGGATGGTAGCTGTCAATTGTATTGAATGGGTTGGGGCAGGATAGCTCTGCCCCTTACTAGCTGCTTACAAGTTAATCCAAGTCTTCAGTTCTCACATTAGTAAAGTGGGGATAGTAAGTACCTTGCTGGATGATTGTGATAGGTAGGTCTGTGGTTCTCAAACTTCAGTGTGCATCAACTTGCTGAAATCAGATTACCTGGCCCTGCCCCTAGAGTTTGCTTTAGTAGGTCTGGGATGGGGGTCAGAAAATTTACATTTTAACATATTTCTCAGTGATGCTGAGGCTGGTGGTTTGGGGACCACACTTTAAGAACCACTGGTTTAGATGAAAATGTGCTTAATCAGTTCTTAGTACTGTACCTGCACATAGTAGACACTTAATATATTAATAACAATGGTAGGTATGACAAGAGTTGTCACACCTATCAGCTACTCCTGAAGAACTGTATAGGTGAGTTAGGGGCGTCTTCCTCTCTCTTCTTCCCCATGTGGGTATTGATAAGCCTCCTATGTGGTGGCAGTGGGGAGTCAAGTGTGTGTGAATCAACAAGGCAAATATAAAACCGACTCTGCGGGTGCAGAAATACAGGTGGAAATACAGGAAGAAGTACAGGTGAATATGTTTTCTCTTAAAATTTTAGTAAAAATTTTTCTTTTTCTAAAAGATACTATACAGTTTTTTTCTAAAGAGAGAGTCAGACAGAGAAAAAGAGAAAATCAGTTTTATTTAGTTTTTCATCTGGATTTCGTTGCTCTGATACTTCGTTGTACATGTGCTGGAGTTCGAACTCAGGTCCTCATGTATGCCAGGCAAGCGCGATTCCACCGAGCCACTGCTCCAACTCCTAGAAGTGATTCTTAATTGAGAAAAATGATTGAATTTGACACATTTGCAAAAGTAAAATATCAGAATAAAAATGAGTATTTTGGGGACATTCTGCATGGCTCTGAGTTTTCCATGTTAGGTCCTTGTCCTTCCGTTGGCTTGGAGAACCGGGAGCTGGTTCCAGCTACTGATCAGTGAGAACACCAGGCCCTGGCAGGAGAGAGCAGCGTTGTGAGCAGGATTCTCTGAGTCTAGAACAGTAGAGGTTTGGGGAAATCTGAGATTGCTGTTGGGGGGTAACATATGTGAGCCTAGGTCAGCCCCTGCAGCCCTCTGTGCTCCTTGCCTGCCCCACAGGTATGAGGAGGAGATCAACAAGAGGACCAACACTGAAAATGACTTTGTTGTTCTGAAGAAGGTGAGGGGAAGGGAAGTCCCTAAGAGGACTGTGGATGCAGAAGACTGGGTGGAGGGTCACTTCTGGGGCCAGTCTGGTGTGTATTGCCCAAATGTGGGGCCCTTGCACTAAAGGGAAAACCAGACTCTTTAGACACTCTCCAGTTCTGGTTTCTCCAGGATTCTGGAAGTGAAATTAAATTAACTGACAGCTTTTGAGTGTCAGTCATGTGTGGCCTTGGGACTTCGGGAGGGACAAGGGTGCTGTGTGTGATTGATCCGAGCTGTGGAGGTTGATGTCATACCTCCTTCTGCTGAGAAAGCCAGGGTTTCCAGGTCCCTTATTTGACTGAGGTGATAACATTTTTAGGTCAGGGGGAAAAAAAATCCCAGAGAAGCTTTGTCACTTGCCTGGGCCGCTACAGAGCTCTTGGTGGATAACCCCCGGGCAGTAAAGTCAAACCATCTTTGCTTGTTGTTTAGGATGTGGATGCTGCTTTTATGGGCAAAGTGGATTTGCAGTCCAAAGCAGACACTCTGATTGGGGAGATCAATTTCCTGAAATATTTATTTGACACAGTAAGTTTAGCCCTTATTAGAAAAAAAAAAACAACCCTGTTGTTTTCTCACATCTCATAAGGGGAATGTGCTCAAAGAGGGGAGGCCTGAAACCCAGTGTTACCTACTCGGTGCTCATCTCCCCACTCACTCACCTCCGAGGGCCTGGAGTCAGCAATTCCCTTACCCTCCAATCTTCTGGGCTCCTGGGTGGGGGCAGTAGAGATGGAGGCAGCAAGATACTGAGGTCAGAGAAGGTGGTGCTGTCCCTGCTTCATGACTCCCAATCTGTCTGGAAACGAGGCTGACACCAAGAGATAGGGACAAAACCAGCCAGAAATAGCTGTGCATTCTGGGGCATCACAGGGCTGTGAGAGAACTGCACAGGAGATGGCAATGTGGGTCTTACAGGGAGTGGGATGGTCTGCTTGTCCATCCCTGGCCTACCCTGGGGACACATGCTCTGGGCTAGGTGCCGTGTTCGAAGCTCTTCTTAGGTTATGGGTGTCTCCACTCCATAGGACAGAAACTGGCACTTGCTCAGTTACCCAGCTAGCCAAGTGGCTCCACAACCGGAGCCCTTTCTGTTGCTTTGAAAGCACATGTGGCTTCAAGGAGCAAATAAACTTGTCAGAGGGTGCCACTCAAGACAGAGAGTAAGGTCAAGCGAGAGTAAGGTCAGGACAGAAGGCACAGGTGAGGCCTGATGGAGAGGTGGTGCTGTGAGGGCTCTGAGTTCAGACTCCTCCTCCCTGCAGACCAGGCCTGGGCTCCATTACCTTCACTTGAGGCAATTAAGGCTCTCGCCATTCCCTCTTGTTGCACACAACAATTAAAATAACTTTCCTCTAAGACTCCTCCTGGCCCAGGCTTCTGGCCTCCCCAGAGAGCCTTGAGGGAAACTGAGGCTGTAGGAGAGTGGAAGGAGTCAAGCATACTCTATGTCTCACAGGAGCTGTCCCAGATGCAGACCCACATCAGTGACACCAATGTCATCCTGTCCATGGACAATAATCGCTCCCTGGACCTGGACAGCATCATCGATGCCGTGCGGGTCCAGTATGAGCTGATCGCGCAGAAGAGCAAGGATGAGGCTGAGGCCCTGTACCAGACCAAGGTAAGCTCTGCACCCGGACTTGCACCCCCCCACAGGCAGATACTTCCTAGAGCTGGTCGCGTCTTCTTATTTTAAAATTGTTATAGAAACTTCAGAAATTATGGTATGGATCATTCATAACTCATCACTACTATAATGTGTTTGGATATTTTCTACCTGTTCTTTGAAGCTCACCATATGTGGAGAACTCATAGGTTCTCCACAAACATGCTTTATATATTATTTCATTCAATCCTTACGATAACCCCACAAGGTAAGGATTTCATTATCCCCATTTTACAACTCTGAGCGTGTAAGATTTCTGAAGTCTTGCATCTAGCAAGTGACACCAGATCCTAATTTGATTCAAGTATACTGTCTATGAACCTTTGCTCTTAACCACTAGAATGTTTGTTATTTTAGTTTTTAATGGTATCTGTTAAAACATAGTTTAATACTTTTCTGTTTTACTTACCAATTATGAATGACTTTCTGTGGCACTAAATATTCTACAACATTTTTAACAACTTGGCATCCCATTAAGAGATGTTACCTTCACTTATTAAATTAATACATTCACAATTAAGTCTTTGGACACATCTTTGGTCATTTTTTTGTAAAACATTTTTAAATTTTTTATTAAGGAGTTGAGTTATTGTACAATCATAAAATGCATATAAAATAACAATATGATATGCATATTTTTTAAGAGAGAGGGACAGTGAGAGAGAGAGAGAGAGAGAAAGAATCCATATTTTTTATTTAGTTTTCATGTGGCTTTCAGTGATCTGAAGCTTCACCGTGTATGTGGTGCTGGGGTTTGAACTCGTGTCCTCGCACATGCCAGGCAGGCACCACAAGTGCTCAGCCACCACTCCAGCCCCTGCATATATTCTTAAACCAGAATTACTGCCACATCGCCCACACCCCAGTCTCTTGAATCTTCTATATTTCGACCGTACAAACAATATAAATGCTTAGGTTGAGAATTTTCCAGAATTGAATGATTACATAAGTGTTATTTGGATTCTCAGGGGGGTAAAGAGTATGGTACATTGTTGACTGACTCCCTGGATCCCTCCCTATTCTCCCTCTCTCTCTCCTTCCCTTCCTATCCCCCCTCCCCCTGCTGCATATCTATGATTGCCCTAGATTACGTGTTGCTATGCCTTTGCTGGGTCTAATACATGAGTTTGACTACCTTTCACACAGGCCTGGGTTTAGCTCCAGCCTCCACATATGAGTGAAAACATTCAACCCTTGACTATGGGTTGGGTTTGGCTAACTGCTCAGCATGATTTCTTCCATTGCCATCCATTTACCTTCAAAGGCTGCAATATCATTGTTTCTAATTGTTGAGTAGAATTCC
>PVKS010039445.1:0-17246 GCA_004027875.1 Aplodontia rufa | reverse complement strand
AGAATAGAGGCAGAGCATCCCTAGGACTCAACATGCTAACCATTCAGATGCAGGGCCACAGGGAGGAGCCACAGGAACCCCAACGCTTTTTTTTGTTTTGTTTTGTGTTTTGTTCTTTGGTTTTTGCTTAAGATCCTGGAAGGATGGAGGCTGATCTTCCCGTTGAAATCAAGGAGAAGCAGCAGGTGGGAAGTTGGAAGAAAACAGAAGATACTTCTCTGGACCTGTGGGACAGGTGTGACTACATGAGCACTAGAAAGAAGGTCCTGAGATGAAAACTGGGAAAGTCTCTGCTCTCAGGGACCGAGAAAGAACAACGCCACCTACAGATGGACCGTGTAAAAGCTACCAGCAAAAGACTGAGGAGCAGCAGGCAGGGGGAGAAGGAAAACCAAGAGGGTTTGAGGTCAAGGAGGCCTAAGGGAGAGGAGCAACCGTAAAGCAAGGATCCCATCTCCCTCCCAGTGAGCAGGTGACACCCAAGGGTGCAGCCTTCAGCTTACTCTACGCTCGCTTGCACAAGCAGAGCCTCCCAGGCCTCGTCAAGGACACTGGAAAACAGGAGATAGCAACCTATAGAAAGCTGCCACCAGAAAACAACCAAGCCCCTCAGGCCACACAAGGGATGCCTGAACAGTGCCAAAGTCTCGAAGCCTGAGCTTGTGCTCCAGCCCCGCCGACTACTAGGCACTGAACCAGACACTTAACAAAGGCATTTCTATTTACTCGTTGTACTATCACTTTGTGTGTGGGGGCCGCGGTGGATAATGGGTACTGAACCCAGGGGCTATTTACCACTGAGCTACACCCCAGCCCTATTTTTTTTTTTTTTTAATTTGAGACAAGGTCTTGCCAAGTTCCTGGGGCTGGCCTTGAACTTGTGATCCTCCTCCCTCAGTCTCCTGAGACCACCATGCCCAGCTACACAGTATACCATTGCTTCGAGAAAGTGTCATTATCTCCTAATGACATTAGTTGCAAAAATGTGCTTGGCTTCCACATGGTGCTCTGTGTGTAGTCACTGGCGAATCTGACCAGATGAACAGAAACCAAGTCCAGGGTGGGGGGTGTAGTTCAGTAGGTAAAGCACTAGTCTAGCATGTGTGAGGCCCTGGGCCCAATCCCCAGCACAGGGGGGGGGGGGAGGACACACAATAAGGAGATATAAGGGCCACCAAGTTCCCAAGTGTGGATTCAGGATTCCACTTCAAAAGCAGCCGCAAAGTTAGGACTCAGCCCACTGATCTAGGGCAGCACCTTGGAACAAGGAGGGGGTTCAGTGTGGTTACCGGGTCCTTCTAGTCTGGAAAATGCTGCTTCCCTCTCCCCTGCCAGCCCCCGGCTGTGTGTTCCGGTTCTTCTCTATACTCAGTATAGTCACACAC
Organism: Aplodontia rufa; assembly: GCA_004027875.1. Lineage (NCBI taxonomy): Eukaryota > Metazoa > Chordata > Mammalia > Rodentia > Aplodontiidae > Aplodontia > Aplodontia rufa. Next base: position 15,861 of record PVKS010039445.1, on the reverse strand, counting down.
CCAGTGGCCCTCAGGTTCCCTGATGTCCAACAAATACCTAGGAAAAGGAACCACTTTCATCATACTCTTCTCAAAGAGAACCACTACATGGGTCTGAACAAACGAGGGGATATGATTGCCCCGTGACCCACGCTGATTCAGTGCTTACACCCTACTAGGTTTTCAAAGAAGCTAGATCGAACGTTAAGTGACTCAACCGGTGAATGGTTGGCAAGAAATAGGGCAGACCTTTCCCTTCAGGCACTTCCTGATCACTCTATCCCTTCAGGAGGGAAGAGTTGGCGACTCTGGAGATGAAGACTGGTATTCAGTCAGACACCACGGTGCACGCCTGTAAACCCAGCTACTCAGGAAGGTGAGGCTTGCAAGTTTTTTGGCCAGCCTCAGCAACTTAGCAAGAGTCTCTCAAAAAAAAAAAAAAAGGAGCTGGGATAAGGGTAGGTAATGGGGGGGCTCTTGGAGGTAAATCTAATCTTCAGAATCTATATTTTTTTTGTTAAAAAAAGAATATATGCATACCATATTGCTACTTTATATGCATTTACGATTGTACAATAACTCAATTTCTTAATAAAAAATTTAAAAAATAAATAAATTTAAAAAGGGGGGGGTGATATTTAACATTAATTGAAATGAAAAGACCACTAAGACACTCGGGCCTGGGGCCGTGGCTCAGTGGTTTGGAGCACCTGCCTGGTATGTACAAGGACCTGGGTTCAAATCCCAGCACCATATACAAAAAAAAAAAAAAAAAGTCCTTTGTGGGTTTTGTTTCTTAGAATTGGCTTGGTAGTTTTTAATGGCAATAATCATCCTTATTACTACTACTTCCATATCTGGAAGACTTAGTATTTTCCAGTCACTATGCAAAGTACCCTACATAGATCTTATTAATTCTCAAAGAAACACTGCATAGTAAATAGTACCCCCATTACACAGATGAGGGAACTTACATTTAGAACACTAAGTAACCTGCCTTAAGCTAAACAGCTAGGTGCAGCCAGGATTCCTTCCCCCACCTCCCCATCCCTGTACTAGGGATCGAACCCTGGGGAGCTCTACCCACTGAGCTACCTCCCCAGCTCTTTTTTATTTTTATTTTTTCATTCTAAGGTACTAAAATTCTTACTAAATTGCTAGGGCTGGCCTTGAACTTGGGATCCTCGTGCCTCGACTTCCCAGAGTGACCGGAATCACAAGTGTGCACTCAGCAGGTGAATTCTAAAGCTAGTACTCACAAACTCCAGCCTATGCTGCATCCATCCCTTTGTCTACTCTACCAAAAAAGTCACTTGGAGATCTCTCAGGACCTGCAAAAATGCTAGTGCCAACAGAGTAGTATAAATTATGGGAATATTTCTTTACACTTTTAGCACTACAATTTATATTTTATTAATACACTGCATACCTCTGTCTTGGCCACTTCTAGCTCTGTGACAGTGGCCAAGGAAAATAACAATGGTAACATTGTTAAGAGCTTGGACTCAGGCTGAAGCATTGGCTCAGAGATTCCAGCACTTGCCTGGTATGTATGAGGACCTGGGTTCAAATGGCACCATATATACAACTAAGTGTTGGAGAAATAAAGGCTAGATGAAAAAATAAATAAAACTGATTCTTTATTTCTCTTCCTCTCTCTTTAAAATAAATAAATAAATAAATAAAAATAAAAAAGCTTGGACTACAGCACCAGACTACCTGAGTTCCAGATTCTGCCACTTACCATCTGTGTGCCCTTGGGTAAGATGCTTAACCTCTCTGTGTCTCAGTTCCTCCATCTGTAAAATGGGAATAACAATAGCACCTTACAGAGTTGTTAGAAAGATTATATGAATTCAATAATTGTCAAGTACTTAGAATAGTGCCTGACAAAAAGTAGTCCCTCTCTGTTTGGGGGCTTTTGTTTTTGATTTTTGGTTATTTTTCCTGTGGTGGTCTTGCCCACACTAGGCAAATGTGCTCCCGGTACCTCCCTAGCCCTATGTGGTTTTTCGGTTTTCCTTTTTTTTTTTTTTTTTTTTTAAAGAGAGAGGGATAGTGAGAGAGAGAAAGAATCAATTTTATTTAGTCTTCCATGTGGCATTGCTCCAACACTTTGTTGTGGTGCTGGGGTTTGAACCTGCGGACTTGTGCATGCAAGGGCTGAGTCACCGCTCCAGCCCCAGCCCTAAGTAGTTTTGAATAATTTAAAAATAAATAAAAGGAGCTGAAGACCATGGCCCATGCCTGTAATCCCAGCAACAAAGGAAGCTGAGGCCAGAGGATTATAAGTTTGAGGCAAGCCTCAGCATCCGAGCCAGGCCCTAAGCAACTTAGTGAGACTGTCTCAAAACAAAAAAAGTAAAAAGGGCTGGGAATGTAGCTCAGCAGTAAAGGCTCAGAGATGCAATCCCCAGCAACAAAAAATAAAAATAAAACCACGAAAGGATTACTGTGAATGCACTATGTAAATGTAAAACATTATCACTATGACATTCACAAACTGTGGGTTTAGAAGACATGTGATTCTGTTTTAAAGAAAAGGCAAAACTGTCAGGCACGATGGCATTACACCTGTAACATCAGTCACCAGGAGGCTGAGGCAGGAGGCTCACAAGTTCCAGGCCAGCCTCAGCAACTCATGAAGGCTGTAAACGGCTTAGTGAGATGCTGTCTGGAAACAAACATTAAGAGCGATGGAGATACGGCTCAGCAGTAAAAACGCCTCTGGATTCCATCCCCAGTACTGAAAAACAGAAAAGGCAAAATAGCCCAGGGAAAAGCCAGGGTTCTGCATCTAACAAACCTAGTGTAAGCTTCATGCCTGCTTGTGACCCTGGAAAAGGTACAGAAATACCTAACTCCAAGCTCAGCATTCCTAACATCAGCTTCACACCTTCCTCCAGGGTGCTGGGAGATTTACATACCTCTGCAGTACCTGGCACAAATCAAGGACCCTGCCTAGCCCAGTTCTTCTGCTCTGGCTCATCTTCCCCTAGACCCTCATCAGCAAGGCCCACCGCGAACGCGATCAAAGCAAACAGATGCACCGGACCCACGACCACTCTGCACTGTGCATCTAGGGGCGAGCCTCGCAAGACTCGCCTCCAAAGACCCCAAATCTCTTCCAAGTCTGCTTGAAGCCCACACCCACCATGTTCTCATAGTGAAAATCAAAGAGGAGCAAGAACCCTACCCAGACGGGAAAAATAAAAACCAAGAAGCTGCAGAGAAACCTGGGGGCGAGGAGGTGACGCGCGCCAAGGGGCCAAGACACCACCCCAAGGAGCATCTGGGGGCTCGTTTTTGGTAGTTCTCCTTGCAGGCCGAAGGTGCTGTGGATTGCCCGTGAGGCAGGGGAGGCTGGGCGCGCCGGGACCCTGGGCCTCGGGGAAGAAGGACGCGCACTGGAGGCCAGTGGTCTCCCCAAGGCCATTTCTCCCCTGGGAGGCCGGGGACGCCTGGAGCCTCCCTCCCGCCCTTCGCCGGACACCCGCGCGCGGAACCCCGGCGTCCTCACCTCCGCGGGGCTCACGGCGTAAGCCCTCCGGGGTGCCAGCCCCGAAGCCGCGCGCGCGGCCCGCCGGAAGAGCCCGAGCGCCGCGCGGAGCGCAGCCAACCGGCCGAGCGCAGCCATCCGCCGGCCGCCGTGCGCACGTGCAGCTCGCGCCGCCGCCGCGCAGCCCAGCCGCCGCCTCCGCTGCGGGGCCTCTCGGGAGTTGTAGTCCGGAGGCCGAGCTCGCAGCGCCCAGAGGCTGGCTCCCGAAGCAGCGCAGGACGCGCTCCGCGGTCGCCCCACCGGCCCCGGGGCCGCGAAGAGACTCAAGGACCTGACACCTAGCAGACAAAAGAGCGCGCCAGCGGTCGGTGGCACGGATGGCACGGAACGCACGGCCGCGGTGGGCGGGCACCTGCACAGTCTCCGAGTGGCTGGGGACTTTCTGGAACGTGCGTGTCCCAGCTTCCTGAAACCGCGGTGACTTTGGCGGGAGGGCAGGACCGGGCGGGGAGCGTTAAGTACTGGGAACTTGACCTCGATCAAGGTGAGGTTGGGGAAGCCGACCTTGCTTTTGAGGCTCAGGTCTTCTGAGCCCCAGCCAATCAAGGAATGCTGGTCGGGTGCAAATTTTTCATTGTTTCCTGAAGGCTGTTAGCTCACGCCCAGGGAGACTGTGTATGCGAATCCCGACCCAAAGCTCATACTTTGCAGAGAGGTTGAAACACAGGTGTGTAACACAAGGTGGAAAATGCCCCTTGGACTGGGGCTGTAGCTCAGTGATAAGGTGCTTGCCCAGCATGCACGGAGTTCTGGGATCCCTGGCACCAGGAAAGAGGGAGGGAAACTGACCTGAAAGAAGTCTCACATAACCACTTTCAGCCCCAAATAAGGAAATAATGGAGTTTGGTCATTTGAGAGCCAAGAGGAAGCTGAGTACTTCCTTGGAGGCCCTGGCCAGAACTTGGACTGGCAATGAGGGGCGGGGGCGTGTAGGATTCTACAGCGGGGAAGAAGGCTCCTTTCCGCCCTAGATGAAAAGTGTACAGTGTCCCCTTTGACCTTGGAATAATCATGCTAAGAATGAGTGAATCTGCCAAGCGCCCAGTGGTGATGCCTGTAACCCCAGCACTTCAGAAGGCTGAGGCAGGAGGATTGCAAATTCAAAAGCCAGCTTAAGCAATTCAGTGAGACCCTGTCTCAAAATAAAATATAATAGGGCGGGCTGGAGCGGTGGCTCAGTGGTTTCAGCGCTTGCCTGGCAAGCACGAGGACCCGGGTTCAAACCCCAGCACCACGTACGCAACTAAGTGTTGGAGCAACTAAGGCCATGTGAAAAACTAAATAAAGTTGTTTCTCTCTTTCTCTGTCTCTCTCACTGTCCCTCTCTCTTTAAAAAAAAAAAAAAAAAAATATGATAGGGGCTGAAGCGGTGGCTCAGCAGTTGGAGCGCTTGCCTGGCATGCACAAGGACCAGGTTCAAACCCCCAGCACCACATACACAACTGTCAGAAATAAAAGCCAGATGAAAAAATAAATAAAATTGATTCCCTCTCCCGGCCCCCAACTCTGCCTCTGTCTCTTAGAAAAATAAAATATAATTAAAAGGGCTGGAGATGTAGCTGGGTGGTTAAGTGCCCCTGGGTTCAATCCCTGGTACAGAAAAAGAAAAAGAAAAATATGAGTCTCTACAATGTAGCAAGGAAAGGAGCCAGAATGGCAGACAGTAGCTCTGCTTAACCAAGAAATTAGCAATATGCTTTAGTCCTCAGCTTTGAAGGTCAAGATCGTTAAGTCCATGCAACTACCTTTGATCAGGATCTGGAAGATTGACTCACATTAGCCAAATGCATAATACCCCAACACATAGATTCTGCCGGAGGACATAGCTTTCCCAGGTTGGGATGTTCTTAACCTCTTTTCCTGCTATTGAACTACTTAGAAATGGAATTAGTAATTAGAAACTTTTTTGAGGTGCTAGTTTTAAAGTATGTCCACAGGCTGGGGATATAGCTCAGAGGTAGATCACTTGCCTAGCATGTGTGAGGCCCTGTGTTAGATCTCCAGCACAGCAAACAAACAAATAAAAAATTTAATGTGGCCTGACATGGTGCACACCCGTGATGACTCAGGGTCCTGAGCAGTAGGATTGCTAGTTTGTGGCCAACCTTGGCAACTTATATAGAACTTAAAAATAAAAGGGCTTGGGATAAAAATAAAAAGGATTAGAGATGTAGCTCAGTGGGAAAGCTTCTCTGGGTAAGGGATGCTTGTGTGAGGCCCTGGATTCAATCCCTAATACTGAACCAACACACACAACATGTACATGTTTTTCACAATCTTGTCCCTAAAAGATTGAGTCTGCATCTCCTCCCATTGATCCCATTGATTGTGGGCTGAACTTAACTCACTCTGTTTAGTTTTTGGGTTTTTTTGTTTTTGTTTTTAAAGAGAGAGGGACAGTGAGAGAGACAGAGAAAGAGAGAAACAACTTTATTTAGTTTTTCACATGGCCTTCGTTACTCCAACACATAGTTGTGTACGTGGTGCTGGGGTTTGAACCCAGGTCCTCATGCTTGGCAGGCAAGCGCCGAAACCGCTGAGCCACCGCTCCAGCCCCTACTTTGTTTAGTTTTATGCTTTGGTTTTCTGTGTTTTTTGTTTTTCCCTACTGGGGTACTGAATTGCTGAACTACATTCCCAGTCTTTGGGAGTTTCTATTGTTTGTTTTTTGAGACAGGGTCTTGCTAAATTGCTGAGGGTAGCCCCAAACCTCCTGCCCCCACCCCGTGCAGCCAAGTGACTTGACTTTTATTCATTTATTTATTTATTTTGCAGTCCTGGGGAAGGAACCCAGGGGGCACTCTACCACTGAACTACATCCTAGGTCCTTTAATTTTTTATTTTGAGACAGGGTCTTGCTAAGTTGCTGAGACTGGCCTTGAACTTGCAAACTGCAAACCTCTAAAGACATTGGCTTAGGTAAGAAAGAAATTCGTTTCACTAACATAGTGGTCTGGTGTGTTTGATAAGCCTTGGGCCTGGATTTTCCAATATGAGTTTGATACGCCCATGAATCCATGTGCTTCTGATTAATTTGATAAATTCATGAGTGGTCATTCTTACTAGCACAATTAATTTATTTATCAGTTTATGCCTTACGGTTGTGCCAGGCAGATAGATGGTGGTTATTTATTTGTACAAACAAGGCATGGAGTCATTGCACCTCAGCCGTTAAACTCCAAGTGGAATAGCTTATGGAAGACTACTGCTTTATAAAAATAGAATAACAGAGGTTTAGTCACAGTCTGAAAATTGTACATCAATTGTTCTGTTCCTCATGAAGCAACTCAGAGCAGAGATCCATGCTGTGCACATTTATAATCTTCACTGTATACTTCTACTTCATCATCCAAGATAGCTGCTCAAATTCCAGCCATTATCACTTGCCTGGCAAGCACAAGGACCCGGGTTCAAACCCCAGCACCACGTACACAACTAAGTGTTGGAACAATGAAGGCCATGTGAAAAACTCAATAAAAGTTAAAGTTGTTTCTCTCTTTCTCTGTCTCTCTCACTGTCCCTCTCTCTTAAAAAAAAAAAAAATCCAGCCATTATATGCACATTCCAGCTAGCAAGAAAGAACACAAAAAAAGGTATGCTATCTCCCTACAGGTACGAGTCCAGGAAATCTCACACACCATATCTGCTTACATCTCATTGGTCAAAACAATCACAGCCATGCCTAACAGCAAAAAAGGTGGGAAAATATAGCATTATGTCTGGCAAAGAGTCAGAGGAGAGGTTCCTTTTCCACTTTAAGAAGAGACTAAAGGGAGCAGGAGTGATGGCTCAGCGTGCTTGCCTGGCATGTGCAAGGACCCAGGTTCAAACCCCAGCACCACATGCACAACTAAGTGTCAGAGAAATAAAGGCCAGATGAAAAAATAAATAAAGTTGATTCTTTCTCACTCAGAAGAAGTAGAAGAAGGAGGAGGAGGAAGAAGAGAAGGAGAATAAGAAGAAAAGAAGGAGGAAAAAGGAAAGGAAGAAGAGAATAAAGGGTGGGGGCAAATTGGTACTTCCTTCCTCTCACCAACTGGAGGCAGACAAAAGACGGCCAGACAGGGCTGGAGCGGTGGCTCAGTGGTAACGGCACTCGCCTGGCGTGTGCAAGTACACAGGTTCAAACCCCAGCACCCACATACATAACTAAGTGTCAACAATGAGGACCTTGTGAAAAACTCAATGAGGATTATTTCCCTCTGTCTCTCCCTGTCTCTATCACTGTCCTTCTCTCTTTAAAAAAAAAAATAGCCAGACAGTTCATGAGTTCCTATGGAGGAACAGCAAGGATGCTGGGTCTAGAACAGAGTGGAGAATGGGTAACAGGCAACCAGGAAGTGGCCTGGTCAGGATCAGTGAAGGGACTGCAGGAGTATCCCTCCCTTTCTGTCCCTCTCCACCTCACTTTCTCACCCACACATTACTTGCCCAAGTCCTAGGGAGAATTCTGAGAAGGGGTGGAGTTCATTTCTTCAGAGGAGAAATACTTACTCCCTACTCCTGTTTCCCTGAATGAGGAACCTCTATTCACAATGCTCCTGGCCTCTCTCCATCAGGGAAGAGGAACCTGACAGGGGAGGGAGCTTGGAAGAAAGAGAAAATGGGGCCCAGTCCTCTCCTTCCCCAAGCCAGTAATGAAGGTGACAGACCAGGGCCCTTGCCTGGCATGCAGTAGGCCCTGAGTCACCTCCCACCCACACACACACACAGAGAGCACTAGGAGAAAAAGAAGTAGTAATGAGGCTAACATTTTTATTCCCATCTATTCTGTATCTGTTATTCAATTGTTCAGATTTAGTTTTAAGCAGGAAAGCAGTGGGCATTATTTATTTTGGCAGTACTGGGGAAGGAACCCAGGGTCGCACATGAGAGGAAAGTGCTCTACCACTGAACTACATCCCCAGCCTTTTTTTTTTTTTTTTTTGTATTGGGGATTGAACCCAGGGGCACTTCACCACTGAGCTAATCCCCAGTTATATTATTTTATTTTATTCTATTCTATTTCATGAAAAAAATCTCCCTAAATGGCCCAGGCTGGCCTCAACTTGTGACCCTTCTGCCTTAGCCTTCCTAGGAGCAGGGATTATAGGCCTTTGCCATCACACACCCAGCTCATCAGTGAGTGACATCCCTAGCCCTCACCCCCACCCCCACTGTTTTAAGAAAGGGTCTCACCAAGTTACCCAGGCTGGCCTCAAACATTTTTTTTTTTTTTTTTTAGGGACGCTTAACCACTGAGGCACATCCCCAGACCTTTTTAGATTTTATTTTGAGGCAGGATCTCAGCAAGGGTTTAGGGCCTCACTAAGTTGCTGACACTTGGCTTTGCCATGTCCCTTGTTCCCATCATCTGTCTGTCCTCTCCTGGACCTTCTCCAGAGAACTGGAGCATGGGAGAGGCCAGGTAGCCCAAGGCACATGAACTGATGGCATAGCACAAAGGTCAGAGACCCTCGCTGGCCTCCTGCAGTGGGTCTGGCCAGGTCCAAGGAGTGAGGAAGCCCCACAGAGATTCCGGGGCCCGGCTGCCAGCCTGGTGCTCCAGTCACATCTCTTGCCCTTCTCCACGGCAGCCTCTGTGCTGCTCTCTCCCATGTGTCCATATTGAACACAGGTTGATTTCTAAAGAGATAAAAGGACAAAAAAGGGAGAGGCCAGGTGTGGTGGCACACGCCTGTAATCCCAGTGGCTCTGGAGGCCACCACGTACACAACTAAGTGTCAGAGCAATGAGAGCCATGTGAAAAACTAAATAAAAATTGATTCTCTCTCTCTCTCTCTCTCTTTCTCTCTCTCTCACACACAATGGCCTTCTCTCTTTAAAAAAAAGAAAAAGAAAAAATTCTAGGGTCTGGAGCAGTTGCTAAGAGGTTGCTAAGTGGTTAGAGCACTTGCCTGGCATGAGCAAGGACCCAGGTTTGAACCCCAATGCCACACACACAACTAAGTGTCAGAGAAACAAAGACCAGATGAAAAACTAAATAAAACTGATCCTCTCCTTTCTCTCAGAAAAAAGAAAGAAAAAGAAAATTCTAAAAACTCAAAAGAGAGATGAAGATTTAGAGGAAGAAAACTCTAGAATACAGAAGTGAGCCCTTCATGTTGGATTCTGAGCCTCCCTACTCCACACCGACTGGTGTTCCTCTAGACTCTCAGCCACCTACCCCTGCTCAACATTGTAAGTCCCCAGCCTTTCCCCAGGCTGTGTGGCGCTCCCAGGACAAGGCAGAGCCAGGATCCTCCAGTAAGGCCACAACCATGGCATCTCCTCCAGAGTACAAAGAAATAGGATGCTCTCAGTTCAGCCTTCACCCCTTCCTGCCAGAGGCCCTGAGAGGGGGGCTGCTGGTGCCAGGAGCCTCTGAGAGCAACCACATGGGCCCACCCTATGAGTTTTCTTCTAGGTGTTGGTAGGACAGGTAGGGGATCACTGGCAGGCCCAGGTCCCCACAGGAGAGAGGGGACTTAGGAGAGGGCAGGGTAAATGGCCCTTGGTAAGTCTAATGGTTCTCCAGAGCCCAGCCTCATAAGTGGGCAGCCCACTGGTGGTCTTGACTCAGCACCACCCCCTATCACAGTTTGGATCTCCAATGTTTCCCAGCGACCTATGGTGAGACCCAGATGAAGGCACTTCTAGAAGCGGAATGTTGGCATGAGATGGAACTGTCACTGAGGATAAACCTCAATAACTCTCTAGCTTCGCTTGTTCTCAGCCAACTTGAAAATCACAAATTTTGGAGATCACACAGCTAGGCAATCTCCAATTTTATTTATTTTTATTTTTTTCCTTTTTTTGTTTCTTTCAGGGCTGAGGACCGAACTCCGGGCCTTGCGCATGCTAGGCAAGCGCTCTGCCACTGAGCTAAATCCCCAACCCCTATTTTTATTTTTTAAACAGAGAGAGAAAAGAGAGTCAACTTTTATTTTTTCATCTGGTTTTTGTTGTTCCTCCACTTAGTTGTATACATGGTGCTAGGGATGGAACTCCAGGTCCTCACGCATGCCAGACAAGCACTCTACCACTGAACTCCCTCACCAGTGCCCGACCCCCATTTTATTTTAATTTTAAATATAATAAGGGTTGGGAACGTATCTCAGTGGTAAAGTATGTTCCTAGCCAGGTCCCAGATTCAATCCCCAGCACTGCAAAAATAAAAATAATAATGATACATAAAAATAAATATAATTAAAAATTTAGCTGGGCTTGGTGGTGAATGTCTGTAATCCCAGCAACTCAGGATGCTGACCTAGGAGGATCGCAAGTTCAAAGCCAGTCTCAGCAACTCAGCAAAGCCCTAAGCAACTTAACAAGACCCTGTCTCAAAATAAAATATAAAATGGACTGGGGATATGGTTCAGTGGTTAATCACCCCTGGGTTCAATCCCCAATACCAAAGAACCCATTGAACAGGATTGGAGATTAATCCCATAATAATGTCAATTTTTAATTAATTAATTAACGTTAGTACTGGGAATTGAACCGAGGTTCAATTGAGGTTGGCCTCAAACTTGTGATCCTCCTGTCTCAGCCTCCCTATCCACTGGGATTACAGGCATGGACCACAGTGCCCAGTCTGTACAATGGGTTCTGCTCTTAAGTTGATACAGCTGCAGGATGGCCCAAAGTCAGGCATGATCCTTTTAATCTAGGGGAGAGCAGCCTCTGAAACCTGAGGAGGGAATGGCTGGGGTGGGGGTGGAAAGAGACTGGGAAGACCTTGCATGAACACTGGGGCAAGTACATATCTCAGAGTACCAACACTGGGGGAATCGGCTGCAATCTTTACATTCATCTGTACCTTCTGAATATTGCAAATTTGCTACTTGCATGGAGTTTTACAATAGGAAGTAGTTATTAAGAGTTAATGAGGGGTTGGGGATTTAGCTCAGTGGCAGAGCGCTTGCTTAGCACGTGCAAGGCAGCCCTAAAAGAAAAAAAAAAGAGTTAATGAGCTCAGCATGGTGGCTCATGCCTGTAATCCCAGGGAGGCTGGATTAAGTTAAGGCTGCAGAGTCACAAGTTCGAGGCCAGCCTCAGCAACTTAAGGAGGCCCTAGGTAACTTAAGGAGACCTTGTCTCAAATTAAAAGATTTTTTTAAAAAGGGCTGGGGATGTGGCTCCGTGGTAGTTGTGTAGCATGAGTGAGACCCTGGGTCCGAGCCCCAGCAGGAAAGTTAACCAGGTTAGCCAGGGCAGAGAGCAGAGGACTCCTCCTAAGTGGAAAAGAGCAGGAGTTTGGGGACAGTCCTGTGCTGCCGCACGTGACCACCAGGGGGCAGCAGCAGCCCGCAGCCCTCCGCCGCCAGCCACAGGTGACCCGAGGAGGCTCCCTCCGCGCAAGGTCACACTGATCGCCATTTGCTGTCCACATGCTCTGTCTCGGGCCATCTCCCCGTTTGGCAGTTGCCGGGGACTCGGAGGGACACGGGATGGGCCGGCGGAGGGACCACGACCCTGGACAATGGCAGCGCGCTCCGAGGCCGAGGCCCAGGGTCTGCAGAGGCTTTGCAGAGGCTTTCCTCCCTGGGGAGGGAGGGGACAGGAAACCCAGGCGGCTTCCGGGGCTGGGACGTGGTCGGAGGAGAGCCAGAGGTCACAAGAGGGGTCAGCCTGCTCGCGGAGGGAAATAGCGGCTCCTAGTAGGGCTGATGGCTCTGGCCATCTGGAAGGGGTGCAGGGCCTTGTCCCAGGTGAGCGACTCTAGCTCCCCCAGTTCACTCTCAGAGTGAGAAAACTGTCCTCCTCACCAGGAGTTGGTGGGGAAATCAATTACTGATCGAGCTCCTGAGAAGCACTTCAGACAATGAGAAAACCCCAGCACTGAGCTAAGCCTCTGGAAGCCTGCTGGCACCCCCTGGGCCGCCTTGGAAGAGGCACTGACTGTCCCCGGGCCATCTGTAAGAGCTGAGATAGGCCACCAATCCCAGCGACTCCAGAAGCAGGAGGAAGGTTCAGGACAGCCTGGGCACTACAGCCATGCCCTAAGCAATGTAGTAAGACTCTGTCTCCAAATAAAATATAAAAAGGGCTGCGGATGTGACTCACTGGGTAAGCGTTCCAGGGTTCAATCCCAGGTACCAAAAACAAATATACAGAAACTTCTACTCCACCCTGCTCCACTGAACCAAGACAGGTCATCTCCTAAGACCCGGTCTCTGAATATCCCCAGCAAAGGGCTTTTTGGAAGACTGGTTCCAGGGTCCCCTGAACCTGGAGGAGGAAGAGGTTTTCAGCTAAAAAGGCCTGCACTTCATGGAAACTGGCAGCTCTGCCCTGGTGGCACGGTTATACGAAAGCATTGAAGGATATGGGTGTCATACTCTGGAGGCTGAGGCAGGAAGATCACAACCTCTAGGCTAGCCTGGGCAACTTAGCAAGACCCTGTCTCAAAATAAAGCAAAAAGGAGTGGGGATGTAGTTCAGTGGTACAGCACCCCTGAATTCAATCCCCAATACTGCAACAAACAGAAATCACAGGAATTTATCAGGAGCCAGCTCAACAGGGTTGCTATGGCCAAGTAAATGATACTAATAATGGGTTTGTTTCTTTGTTTGTTTATACTTGAAGCCAGGAGTTTTCCTACTGAGCTCCATCTCCAGCCCTATTTATTTATTTTTTTGAGACAGGGTATATTTGCCTAAACTGACCTTGAACTTGTGATCCTCTTGACAGCCTTGGGGTGGCTGGTCTTACAGTACTAATGGGATTTTTTTTTTTTTATAGTGCTGGGGATTGAACCCAGTGCCTCACACATGCTAGGCAAGTGCTCCCCCACTGAGCTGTACCCCTAGTCCAGTACTAATGGATTTTAACCCATCGAGTAAAATCAGAATCCATGAGCCAGAGTGAAAGAATGGGAACTAATAAAAATGGTGGAACTGAAAGAGTTAGAATCAGCATATTATAGTGATGTGGCTTCAGTGTTTATAGCAGCTCAATTTACTATTGCTAGACTACGGAACCAACCCAGATGCCCCTCACTCGACAAATGCATAAAAAAAAACTTTGGTACATAATATAAATTGGAATACTACTTGGCCGTTAGAGAAGATGATATTATGGTTTTTGACATCAAATGGATGGAGATGGAAAAAATTATGCTAAGTGAAGTATCCCAATCTCAGAGACTCAAGGGCCCAATGGAATCTCTCATCTGTGGAAGCTAGAATACATGGGGAAGCTGTATGTTAGATGCCTAAGTTAATAATAACCTCAAATTGTATGATTTTTAACGCAATAGGGGGATGACTCCCTAGGATACCTGGAGGCGTAGGGTGGGGGACAGGGTGAGGGGAGGGCTTAGGAAGGATATCTAGGAGACTGGAGGGTGGGAATATGGGGGAATCATCTCAGAAGGAGATCTCTGACCTCCACGAGATATCCATTTAACTCAGGGGGTCTTCTGGGGGAAACAGAATCACGGGGAACCCAAGCAGGGCATCCATGACATGGCATTAGCCTTGGATAACTAAGTATATATACATTTGCTCTTGATTGTTTGACAATGTTTCCCCCTCAATTGTAACTCCATATTCATCTAATTAAAAAAAAATGGTAGAACTAAAAAATCACCATTTGAGCCAGACATGGTTGCATACTCCTGCAATACTAGCTACAGGGGAGGCTGAGATAGGACAATTGCAAGTTTAAGTCCAATCTGAGCAACTTAACCAGACCCGTCTCAAAATAAAAACTAAAAAAGGGGCTGGAGCGGTGGCTCAGCGGTTTTGGCGCTTGCTTGGCAGGCACAAGGACCCGGGTTCAAACCCACGTACACAACTAAGTGTTGGAGCAGCAAAGACCAGGTGAAAAATTAAATAAAGTTGTTTCTCTCTTTCTCTGTCTCTCTCACTGTCCCTGTCTCTTAAAAACAAACAAGCAAACTAACTAAAAAGGACTGGAGATATAGCTCAGGGATAAAATGTCCCTGTTTCAACCCCCAGTACAGCAACAGAAAAAAATAAGTGGGGGAGAAGGAAGAGAGGAAGGAAGAAAGAAATCAAAAAAGAACGGGGCATGAAGACAAGACTATCTGGTCCATCCTGCCAAACTAGGCACTACACCAGGTCCAGGCTAGAAACTTCCCACCCTTGCTGGAGGACTCTGCTGTCACTATAATTTGCTACAAAAGCCTGTGGTTGGGGACTCCTGGGCAGGAAGCCTTTTTCCCCAAACCATGAATCGAACGATGATAAACTACAAGTGGAGAGAGGACTGGCTGTTATGGGAGAGCTCAGGTGCAGGTGATGGATGAGAGATGGGGGGAGATTCAAATCCACTTGGGACTTTTTTTTTTTTGTACCAGGGATGGAACCTGGGGTGCTTAACCATTGAGCCACATCCCCAGCCCTTTTTGTTTTGAGATATGGTCTTGCTAAGTTGCTGAGGGCCTCACTGAATTGCCCAGGTTGGCCTCAAACTTGCAATCCTCCTGCCCCAGCCTCCGAGTCACTGGGATTACAGGTGTGAACCACTGTGCCCAGGATAATGAATTCTTGATTCTCCTTTTTATCCTATAGTTGACTGAGAACATACCTGACTTCTTGTCTTCTTTCTCCATAGACCAGGCTAGGAACCAGAATCTGATCACATGAGGCCTTTATGGGGGGAGAATACTCTATTCCCTCTTCCCTCAGCAACGGATTCAACAGATACAGAGGGGGCTGCAGGTATGGGTCGGTGGTAGAGTGCTTGCCTAGCACGTGTGAGAGCCTGGTTCAATTCCTAGCATCACAAAAAACAAACTAACAACACAGAGATATAGATGACCCCATGCATTCAACACATCCTTTATTAGGTACTAATGTACTAACAAGGTTTTGGGGATCAGAGTAGGTTCTGAGTGTGTGCAGCTTGTAAGAAACAGTCATCAGTGTCTGCCCACATGGAGCTTACAGTCTGGTGGAGCAAGATTGTAAACAAATAAACACACAATCACGAATGGTGGTCAGAATCATGAAGGAGCTGGGCATGGTGGCACACACCTGTATTCCCAGCAGGTCGGGTGGCTGAGGCAGGAGGATTCCAAGTTTAAAGCCACCCTCAATGACTAAGTGAAGCAACTTGGTGAAACTCTGTCTCATAAAAAAATAAAATTTAGGGCTGGAGCGGTGGCTCAGCGGTTTCGGCGCTTGCCTGGCAAGTACAATGGACCCGAGTTCAAACCCCAGCACTATGTACACAACTGAGTGTTGGAGCAACTAAGGCCATGTGAAAAACTCAATAAAGTTGTCTCTCTCTCTGCCTCTCTCACTGTCCCTCTCTCTTTAAATAAATAAATAAATAAAAAATAAAAAAATAAAATTTAAATGGAGGGGGG
>PVKS010039444.1:0-10451 GCA_004027875.1 Aplodontia rufa | reverse complement strand
GAAGATACCCTAGACACCCTCCAGGGACAGAGTCCCACAGAGGACCCCTCTGCAGGTGTGGAAGCTTAGCATCTCCCTGAGGAAATCTGGGGGCTGGCTCTTTGGACTTTCTAAAAGCTCTCCACTGACAGGATCAGATAATCAGCTAATACCCGACCCTGCCGTGTCCTGAGCCCTGGGACGGATACATTAACAATGTCATCGACTGCCTTCTAAGAGCCTTAGCCAGCTTACTGCCTCTTTGAGTGAGTCTGCCCTGGGTAATTATTCCAAACCGATGCTGGTGAGGAGGGTTGAGTGTCTAAGTGTTGTGTCACTGTAATCCTCTAGAAAGATCTCTCATTGGCTCCATCAAAGGGTTGCCCGTACAGTCTCTTCTCTCCACATTTAGCTCTCCCAAAGTTCTGTGCTGGCTCTTGAAGACGGTAAGTCACTCCTGCCAAGGGGGTCACTTAGATAAGTTTCAAAGAAAATATAGTTAGAGACAGAAGATTGACCCTGGGACCCACAGAGGGAGGAACCAGGGAAGGCTCCAAAATGCTCTAGCTCCAGAAGTCCCATCTGGAGGAGAAAACCCTTTCTAGTCACCCTTTCAGGTAGTCACTGAGCCATTCATTCAGGTCAACAGAAGACAGGTGAAAATGGAGTAGCTGAGACCTAGCACATGTACCTGTCTCCAGTCCAGAGGTATTTCAGGGAGGGGACAATATTTGGTGCACCTGCAAATCTACATTTATGTTTGTGTGTAAAACTAGGATACTAGCTGTCCCCAGCCTGGAACATGTACCTGCACAGTGAACAGAAGAGAAAGATCAGGACTTGAATCCCAGCTCTGGACATCCCTTAACTTCTCTGAGCCTCCTGAATTTCCTCGTCTGATAAAAAGGGACTTTCTTAAAATTAAAGTATTGACCTAACAGGGATTTTGTAAGTCCCCAGAATCTAATGGCCACTGCATTGTGAATGCCCAGTACCTTTCAGCTTTTCTTAATTGCTTTTGTATTAATGTAGCATTTTAGTTTATAATGCACTTTCACATATATTAACTAACTCATTCCTTACACCATTCCTGTAAGGAAGTCATCACGAACTCCGAGTTTTGAGAATGCCACACCAAAGTGCAAACAAATCTAATGACTTGTCAATAATTCATAATTTAAAACAGCTCCAGAGGCCAGTTGCTTGCCTAGGATTTTGAACATTTGGTTCAGGTACCAAGAGCTACACACCAATAAGAATCATTTCCCACTGCTCTAAGTATCTTGCTGCCAGAGTGTGGCTGAGGGTTCATGCCCAGCTGGCCTGCAGCTGTTCCTGAGCCAGGCCACGACACAGCCCTGTCTGGGCCATTTGCAGGGCTGAGGATCGATCAGTGTCATAGTGCAAAATGTTTCAAAGCCCCTCGGATTCAGAGCTCTGTTGTAGCTCAGTGGAGAGTGTAGAGAAGGGGGTGACAATGTCACACATGAATAATGCATAGAGGGTGCTGAGCTTCAGTTTCAGCAAGATCCAAACGCTCATTTCATCTTTGATTTCGCCTTCTGGCTGTGCCACTCCCTGTAGCCACTGATCCCAGGGACTTCTGCTGGAGCCTATGGCTGCCCGCTAAATTGGCTGTTCTTGATAGTGAATAGAAAGAGGAGGAGGGCTGGGGGCAGAGAGAAAAAAGATAAGTCGAGGGGAGGGGATTAGGGAAGATGAAAGAGGAAGATGAGAGAAGGAAGATCTTTCGCTGTACTACTCTTACACAGACTACCACGGACCCCGAGAACTTGGTGAGGTTTTGTTCCAGGAGAACTTTCCTGGTCTTCTCACTATGTGGTTGTCACAGATTGAACTCTGTTCTCCCCAGGAAGTGGGGGTGGTGCAGGGCAGGGCCCTTGCAAGAGTGGGGACCAGGAGTGGAGGCCTGATGGTTTGCAGGCAAGCGAGAGGAGAAAAGGCCCCTTCCAAAAAGGACAGAAGGCAGACTGGCGCCTTTTGCGCAGCACAACCTAACACAAGCCCAGGGAACCCAGTGCAAACACAGACAGGCAGCCCAGATCCTGGAGATGTTACTCAGGCGACTTTCTGCCCCAGCTATGAATCTGGAAACCAAAGAGGGCTATGAAACAGACCTGTTTGGTTTAACCGGAGGCCAAGTGGCAATACAGCAAATGTCACCTTCACCATTCAGCCTAGACCATGGAGATCCCCGCTCAGCCTAGAATGTGATGAGGCTTCTGTGGGATGAGAAGGTCAGAGGCTGCTGCAGAACCCAAGGTATGGGAAGGACACAGAAAGATTTGTGAATGTCACACTGGAGGGGGTGGAGGTTAAAGGAATGCTCTAAGTTCAAACCAAAGGAAGAAGGGCTTTGACAGTCACAGCTAAAGACATTTCCAGTGATGCCCTTCTTTCAAATTGGCAGGAAGACTGACTGCTTCAGGATAAACCACCGATCGCTTTGTTTTCTTTGGGGCAGTCAGCTGAAGCAGTTGCGGCTGGTTTTAATGAGACATAATAATATTCTATCAGCTCTGCGAGCTATAGACTGAGCCCACCGGGGGAACCTGCTCAACCCCCAAAATGATCAGACTTGTCAAAATATGATCATTTTGCTCCTTATTATAAATGAAAAGAAGATATGATTTAAGTGTCATCCTCTGGGTATGTGAGCTGGATTCCTATAAATCAATCATCCAAAATAAACTCTTCGGAGTGATTTCACTACAAATATGCTGCAAACAATTTCTTTAAACAAAGTATAAAAGTATTACTGTATCTTTCCAACATCAAAATGGCTTTAGACATGCATTATTGGGCTGCTGGTGTGTTCTTTCCTTAAAATATGTTATTTATGGTTTTGCGCCTGACAAGCAAAGTCGATGTGGACTGCCTGCTGGAAACCTCCCACTTGCTGTGTGTCAGGCCCCCACCGTGAAAATGGTGGAAGACTAGGGTGCCCAGGGTGGGGAGAGGTCTAAGGCCAGGTTGGGGTCCCCAGTCTTTGCAGATGTAACATTCTTCATTTCCATAGTGGCAGAATGAAGGGTGATAGGCACATTCTGTCAACAGCAGCCCCTATTGGGATAGGATTACGGGTGTTACTTATTAGACATCAGACTTGAGCAAATCATGTGACGCCTCTTTTCCTCAGTGTTCTATCTTCAAATGGGGATGGGGGTGAGCACCGTAGCATCTAACTCATTGGGTTGCTGTGCAGAGCCAAGAAAGGTGGATATGGGACAGCATTCAGAATAATGTGGCAATACCAGGGAGGTGTCAGCTATTGTTATTGTTATTATTATTATTAGGAACCCTGGGAGTTTTCTTTTCCCAAGGAAGGTATTAGGGAGTAAAGCTGGGTTTGGCAGTAGATCCTGTAATCTGTCTGTATTATTATTATTATTATTATCATCTATACTGAGGATTGTGCCCAGGAGTGCTCTACCACTGAGCTATGTCCCCAATTCTTCCTTCCTTCGTTCCTTCCTTCTTTTTTTTTAAAGACAGGGTCTAACTAACTAAGTTGTCAAAGCTGACCTTGAACTTGCAATCCTCCCGCCACTAAAGTTGATGTTTTCTTTTTTTTCTGCCCAGAAAACTAGACTTGCCGAGGATGATGAGCAAGCCCGTACCATGTGGACTTGAGCTTCCATTTACCCTGAGATACCTCCCCTAATAATCTCAGAAACAAGACAATCTCAGGAAAAGGCTGCTGTACTCAGTTTTCCCGCAAAATAGCATTTGCGTATTAAGCCCCATGTCACAACCCTTTCTCTCTCCACTCACCTGGACAGGCACTTCTTCCATGCCACATTTTTACAGTGCTCCAATGTGTCCTCACTTTAACAACCTTGTACCTCAGTCGAGATAGAGTCTGAAAAGTTTAATATCATGTCAAATGAGAGAGCCAATAAAACTTGACATTATTAATGTGATGTCAAGGGTTTTTTCCAACTGCTTAGGGAAAAAACATTGTGTCCCATTAAGTATAGCTCCTTGCACTGAGAAATATTAAGTGACTTTTCAATGACTACCAGCTGGAACTATTAGTTTTTCTTCATAAGCGTTGAAGCCGTCGATTCTGAGAGGCCAGTTGAGAACCTTTTATGAAGATGCTGGATGAGCCCGTGCAATCAGAAAAGCTTTTAGGTTTCCCTGGGATCCCTCGTTAAGTGGGGCTGGGTATGGAAATGGGGATATGAATTATTAAAAGACTTAAATACATTTGGCCAAGCGGGCATGAGCTTTGCTACTCCCTCTGTCCAGTTGTCCCCAAAGGACTGCATAGCCTCTCAGGACAATTTAGTGTAGACTGTAAAAACAAGGGCAGAGTCCCAGAAGGAAAAAACAGCAGGGCCTCCTCTCCCTGCCTGCTGTGCCCCTCCACAGCCTTTAGTGGCATCATAGAGGGCACAGAAGCTGCTGGCGCCACACTCACCATGGTTCTGCTCTACAAGGGAGAGTGTGTGGGGGCCCACAGCTGTTCCCTGCCATTGCTCACACTGGGCCACTGGGACTGAGGTTGTCAATGAGCTGCAGGGGGCCTCTGATTCCCTTGGCCCTGGTCCATGGTCGCCTCACAGCACGTGGCTTTCCATGTCGGATTCCCTTCCCAGGAAGAGGTCAGGACTTAAAATAAGCTGGCGTGACTCATGTCTGAGTTGGGAGATGCCTCACACACGTGCCAGCTTTTCAGGAATGTGCTGCTGGGGCAGCTGAAAGAAAGCTTCAAAGGCTTGGACCTGTACTTCTAGAGGGCCAGGTGGTGCTTAGGCCCAACTAAGACCTATTCAGCGGCTGCTCTTCTGACTCTACTTGGAAACCTGGATCTCTCCTGTGCTTCCCCCTCCCCAGGAAAGCTGCTTCTGGAGCAGTTACCCTGTTTCCCACCCAACAGTACATCTCATCATTTTCACTGTGGAAAGTGATCATTTACAGTTCCTCACCTCGACACTTTTAGAGGAATAGACCTGCCTTTTCCATCTCAGGAACCCAGGGCAGAAGTGGCAGCTGAAGTCTGTGGCTTGTTTGCTTAAGTCTATGGCTTATTTATCCTGGGGTTGTGTTCCTTTCAGGAGATCAAAAGGAAGACAAGGACAGCAAACAGAACAGTCCTTATTTAGACTCTTCTGATGTTCAAGTGACATATTTCCCCCTCGCCCTTTGCCCTTATCCGTCCTCTTCCATCTGTGAGTACATAACCCCTGGGGCTGGCAGATGGAAGGCAGCTTGCTCTTCTTAAATTTCGCCCACCACTTAGAGACCCCTGGGGAAAGTGCCCTTGGGATGGACCCCTCACACCCCTGTCTCTGCAGACAGCAGAAGTGGATGAGGAAAATCCCGGTCCACAGAGAGTCCCTTCTCCATGGAAGCTCAAGATTGGGAGACTCAACCAAAGGGAGGAGGAGATCGGGGGAGAAATTTGTCTCTTACAGGCCTAGCATAATGGCTAGCAGCAGTGCCTCTCCTCGGAGATCTCTGGTCCCACTGATCTCAGGACAAGAGGGAGGAATATTATTATTATTATGGCAGGGACTTAATTCAAACAACACAAAGTATCTCCTGACTTCCAAGATGCTTCCTGATGAAGCTGTCAATCTTCTCTGGTGCAGTAGGTCCCTTTGCTTGGAGTCCTGAGCTCCACTCCAGCTCATATCTGACAGTGCCTAACTAGCATTTTCCTTTTTCTGGAACATGATCTAGTAGGTTCAAATAGCTGACTTGAGATTCGGAGGTCATAACTCAAAAAAAAAAAAAAATAGGAGAGTATTAAGTGAAACTTTGCCAAGCAATGGAATGTAAACAGGTCTGCAATCCAGAGCTAGTGTGGTACTTTAGAAAGGGTAAGAAATTAGTAATAAAAGGCTCCAACACAATTATTCAAGAGCAATTTCATTCTACCCTCTAGGCTTTGGTTGTGGCACAAGAAAGTGGAGAAAATAAGATCTGCCTATACCTACATTAAAACTATTGTTAGGATCAAGTGAAATATAGGTACAAATATATCATGAAAATATGTAAGTCACTTCTAAATATGGAGAATTATAGTTTTTATCAGCTTACCCTCCTGCTCAAAGGCAGTAATGAGGGTGATATTGGGAGGGAAGATCAGATGATATTTAAGACACCTTTCCATCTCTGAGTCTATAAATATGTTCTCATCTTTCCCCTATAGATTTCACTTAACCCACTCTGTGAACCAGGGCAAGGAAGTAGAGAATATAAGTCTCAGTATACTGAGAATAAAAATTGACATCAAAGACACACACTACAATGCAGATGAACCTTAAAGACATTGTGTTAAGTGAAAGGACCCAGTCACAAAAAAGACAACACTGCATGATTCCCCATAGATAAGGTGCTTAGAGTAGCCCAAGCCACACAGGAGCTAGCGTGGTAGTTGCCCGGGCTTGGTGAATAGGTGGGGTTCATGGGCATAGAATTTTAATTTGGGAAGATGAAAAAAGTTCTGGAGGCAGATGGTGATAGTAGATACACAACAACATGAATGCACTTAATGTCAATGACCTATATGCTTAAAACTGTTTAGAATGAAAATTGTATGTTGTGTATATTTAACCACAATTTAAAAAAATGGTATCAGTTCACACAGCTATTAAGTAATAAACCTCAGTTCAAACCTAAGAATAAGTTTTAGCTACTAAGATGTACTATCTTGCATAATGAGTTGAACTGTCACAGTCCTCAGTTGGGAAAGTTGTCCTATTTCTTGTCCCATCTGTGAGGGCAGCAAAAAAACAGTCCCACCTTGACTTGTCATCAGTACCCCTAGACACCCAGTGTATTACCTTCCACAAAATCTGCAGTTCCAAGAAAGCACTAAGTTTGTACAACCAGGATAGCCTAAAATAATCCTTGGGCCCCACAATCAGAGCCTTTCTCCACAGTGAATGGAGAGGAATTATTTCTCACTCCCTCTTGCTGCAGCTCAACCTTCCTTCACCTTCCTGCTTTAATGTCTTAATCAAGTGGCAGATGAGAGGAACTGATCCATGCAAAGGACAGAAGGTTCGTGGAGATGTGTGGAACCCTCTGCTGCTCTCATCCCCACCCCCAGAGTCACTGCCCCACCAAAGAGAAAGACAGGGGAGACAGAAAAAGAAAGAGAAAAAGGCAAGGGAGATTTTGTACCCTTAAGCCTCCACTGCTACAGTTCAAAAGACCAATCTTTACTGAAAATAAATTTAAAGGAGAATTTTTGATGTATATTATGGTCTCTGGTGGTAGACAAGAGCGCTGCCGGCAGTATATGGAGTTATGCAAAGCCAAAGTGGGATTACTTAAAAGTGTCTGTAGTGCTTTGATTAACTGGTGTGTATTTTATTTTTTATATGATACAATCACAGGCCTACATTGATAATATCTTGCTATTATTGTTTGACACTTGAATCTCCCTTTTTCCTACACTTGGAAGTAGGCTTTGTTCAGTCTGGGGCAAAGGGCAAAAGATCAAGATGATCCCAAAAGGAATAAAGATGAAGACATGTCCCCCTCCCAGATTAAAAAAGAATGCGATGTATAAAATCCCTAAGATTTGTCACCGAAAGCTGAGAACTGGCAGATCAGATATGGTGACTCAAGGAACTGACCAAGTGCATGGGCTATAACAGAGTTCAAACCACCTTCTAAGCCTTCTTGTATCTGTCTGGGAAACACTGCCCCATTAATA
This sequence comes from Aplodontia rufa, assembly GCA_004027875.1. Lineage (NCBI taxonomy): Eukaryota > Metazoa > Chordata > Mammalia > Rodentia > Aplodontiidae > Aplodontia > Aplodontia rufa. The sequence continues at coordinate 2,773 of PVKS010039444.1, read as the reverse complement.
CATCCTTTGAGGATAAGGCTTAGAGGTGGTTATCAAACTCCAACCCACCTGTCCTTGTCCTGCTTTGTGATGCTGATGCTGGAACACAGCAAATTGCAAATTGCATTTCTCCTCTCTCAGCAGGAACCTGGGTGGTTCTGCTAATAAGGGGAGCTAAAGGGAGACTAGAAAGCTGGAGAAAGGGAGACAGGATTTGCTCTTTACAGTTTCTTGCCAGTGTCCTGCGACATTAGAACCTTTGCATGCCAGCAGCAGCAACCCTTCCTGTCTCCAGCTTCATTGACTTTCCCAGTCAGTACCAGCCTCACTGCACCTGCCCAGAGGTCCTCGTCCCAGCCAGGCAGCACTTCTTTTCTTTGAGGTCTGTGTCCCAACTCTGTAGGTTTTCTCCTTAGAGTCTCCAGGCTTTGATAATCCCAAACTCTTCCCTTTGTTCTCCCAAAGATATAACTGGGTCCTTCCATCTAACCAATCCCCTATATAAAATCCTTTCTATTAGAGATGCCTAAAGTGGTTTCTGCTTTGCTGATTGTACTGTGAACAATACAAGCTCCTGGAAACACAGTTGTCTGAGCACTTAGGAACAAGGGTGGGGAGCCACCATTCTCCCTGAGGCAAAGATTGTGCAGACCACAGGTGGCTGCATTCCTGAGGCTCACAAAGCCCAGGAGAAGAAACTCATCAAGCCACAGCACCACAGTACTGGGCAGGAAGAATTTTGCTGGAGGTGGGGGCTGAGAGTCCTGTAGAATCCTTTCCGTTCTAGGAAGGAAATGAAAGGTAAGGCCAGGAGAAAATTCCACCCATTCCTTTGCTTTTGGAGGCCCTTTCTGGCAAAGATACAGGTCACTGGGATGCATCCTCTTTATTCCTAGAATGGGGAGAGAAGCTGTTTTCCTGGCCAGCTTTCCTCAACCCAGCTTCCTGCTTCCCCTGCAGAGCTCACAAGCACAAACTTAGATTTTTCTTCTTCTTTCTAAACAGAAGTACAAGTTTGATTTCCCCTGCACCCTAGCTTCTTACGTTCTCTGATCTTAGTGTCACACATTGCACATGACAGGGTCTTGTCTGAAGCCTGGGCAGGGCATCCTATTATTGACCCTATCATCTCATCCACTGGTGCCTAAAAGTAGGAATGAAGTCTCCATTGCCACTGTGCTACCAAGTGATGTGTTTGAAAGCCTAAACATCCTCTCTGGTGTTTGTGGTCATATCCTTTCCTGCCTTCCTGGCTGCCCTGGTCTTAATCTAGGTCTTTCAGGGGTCATTTCATTTCTCCCCGAGCCAGACTTTCTGTCCAAACTTCCTCCAAACATGGTAAGGGGTCCTCTATCCTTAAACCATCACTGTGAAATCCCTTTGTCCTTCAGCTATGAGCCTTCTTATTCATTCAGAGAGATCTCCTTTGGTCATAGTTAAATGAGAAGACCTGGCCCCTTACTAGCTGTGTGACTTTTGATGACTAGATTAATCTCTTTGAATTCCAATTCTCTAACTTGAAAATCTGGACGAAGACCGTCTATTTCACAGGGTTGTTGTGAGGATCAAATATGATAATATATGTGAAAGCATTTTGTTCAGAGTCCCATTCAAACGAGAGGTGATGTTATTGCAACGGTTGCTGCCCAAGCTACTCACTACATTATTATCGAAGTCCTCCTTCTGGTGCTTTAAACTCATTTCCTTTTGCTCTGTCCGGTTGGGTAATGGCTGTAGATTTCTCTCTAGGGCTCCAGCTGCACACACAGGAGAAGGCCAAGGCAGCTTGTATGTGTCACCAGTTCTGATTCTTAAAACCCTCTCCAGACCTTGGAGGTCCAGACCTCCCTAGGGCATGGCCCAAGCTGTCCCTGAGAGGCCATATTTTTAGGTTTATCCAGTTCCAACTGTGGAGCCTCCTTAGACCAGGCTGGCAGGAGTCCAGCCAGCATTGCATGAATCATAACTGCCTGAGGCCCATTATGCAGGTCAGGGTGGCTGCTGCAGAAGGCCAGGGCATGACCTCAGAGGTCCCTGGATAATTTACTGCCTTTGGCAGCAAAGGCTTAGGTGAATTCAACACCCTTCATTCTCTCCCTCATAGGAATAAATAATGGGACCAGGGAGATAGGAGAAAAGATGTAAGCACTCCCATGTACAGTGTTCTATACTAAGTTTAAAATATATATATTGAAGCAAGGGCCCAGCCTTCAAATCTCATAAGGGGAATGAAAATCATCCTCTATGGAGAAATTGCTAGAATCCTACAATCAATCCAATAGCACAAGTGCCAAAACAGGGCCAGGCAGTGGGACCATCAGATTTTGGAAGGATTAAGAAAAGCAAGAGGTGAGCAGGGAATAGTTCTTAGAAAACATCCATTTTCTTTTTTTTTTTTTAAACAAGAGTTTTGCAGAAAATCAGAAAATAAGTGAATAAAAAGAAGAAAAGAATCTCCCACATGCCCTACCTGAAGATAACCACTCTCTACAGGTTGATATATGTCCTTCCAGACAATTTTCGATACATATATTTATATTCATACAATTTTAATAAAAATCAAATTATTCTGGGTGTACTATTTTATAACCTACTTATTTCACTTAATTTTTCATGTCAATAGATATATATCTTCATTATTTTTAATCACTACTAAGTGTTCTATTGTATGAATATAAGGGGGAATGCATATTTATCTTACCAGTCCTCTATTACTGGACACTTTGGAGATTTCCGGTTTTGTACCACCTTAAGCAATGCTGCAGAGAACATCCTGGTACTTACCCCTTTGCAC
>PVKS010039443.1:0-17255 GCA_004027875.1 Aplodontia rufa | reverse complement strand
AGTGGGTGGGGGGTTTCTTAAGTAGAAAGTAATGTTGACACTGGAAGCAGCGGGGGAGTGCACACCATGATCCTCATTCTTGTTATACTGCACTGGTGAGTTTTCCAATGTTTCCGGCCATGGCCATGAGAGGGTGACAGTTCCCCTGGTATGTGGCTGGCACAACCAGGCCTGCAGTTGGAAAGTTTGACCTCCCTGGAATCAAACAGCAGATGTACAACATCTTGGAGAGTCTTGGAAGAAGATACGGAAGCTCCAGTGTGGGCAAGGGATGGGGGAGGGCATGTGATTCCTGGTCAGGGGAGGCCTTCGGGGACCAAGAACAGTTGCTGGGTGTACATGGCTTGAGCATTGAGAACACAAGGTCAGGCAGTGGTTGTTGGTGCAGAGGCTACTGCAGCAGAGGCTTGTTGCATGATTTTGCAAGGTGTACCTTCAAGGGGGGCAGGAATTGCCCTGGATTGTTCACACAGCAGCCTTCTATGCAAGGTTGGGATGTATAGAGGAAGAGGCATCCCAAACTTGGACTGGTGTGCTGCACTGCTGTCCCTGATTCCTTGTCTGATTTGTGGCTGCTGGATGTTTTTGGCCTCCTGAAGCATGGCTGTGTTGACCTGGTTTGAGCCTGGACTTGTGTGCGCCAATAGCCAGGGCTCCCGTCTTGCAAGGCTGGTCCCAGCATCAGGTAGTGAGGCCTGCAATGTGCCCAGAGGTAGAGGGAGGCATGTGTTGAAGCTAGTAGAGGGCTGAGATGGCCAGGACAGGTGTTGGGTTCAGAAGGGATATGAGTAGCTTCAAGAAGGGAAGGAGAGGCATTCTTTGTTGGTGCAGGATGTAGAGACTGAGGAGTAGAATGATATTTCTGGGAGTCTTAGTTTGTGCTTGGTACCTTCCCTTGGGATCCAGGTAGGGATGGGTGTCTCTGAGTTGGGGAGTGTGTGGGGGTGTTGACTAGGCCGTTGCAGTTTGGGGAAAGTATATTGTGGGAAGCTTAAAGAGACTGGTGTCCAGGGCACCTGAGTTTTGATTTCAAGAAGTGTATTAAAGGCTTGAATTGCATTATCAATATGGAGAGCATGTACTGCTCCTTACATTTTAGCAAAACCCATATCTTCCTATTGGTAGGTGTGTGACTGTATTGAACTATATTTCTAATTCATAGTGATTTTGACATTTTACCTTTTCTTCCTTAAAAGATAGGTAATGATTTAATCTTAGATATAGTGCATTTGAGTGTGTGGTGAAACGTGCACACCCTTGTGCTTCTACACAAGTAAGGATTCCTTGAGGTGAGCGATAAAAATGTGGCCCTAAAGACTTTTTGTCACACTACCTTTTTCTTGTTCATTCTTTCCATTTTTACCCATAAACAGAGGTGCCTTCAATGCTATATGACGGCACGATGTGCCACATGACATTTTGGTAATGATATGCAGTATCCTGTGTGCAATATATATTAAGGCTAAAGGCCTCTGAGTCCGTTGAGTTTGCCTTAAAAATGAGGGAGATCCATAAAAAACCGAGTCTGCTAAGTGGTTGTCTTTTTTTCTGTCTGTTTCCATTTGAGTGACGTCAGCAAACTTTTGGTTGTGGCGAAACAGGATTTTCCTACATGCGTTTACGTGGAATATTCACCAAATTTAATGATCATTTGTCTTAGTTCTTACTCATCCTTCATTGGGTGATGGAACACAGTTGCTCATTTGGCTTTCCTAGGTAGTTATTACACTTGTTAAATTTGATGCTGGGATCCAAGCTAGGGAGGTGTCGCTGGAGGTGTGTTTTCCACAAGCCAAATCTGCTCCTTGACCATGGAGCTTGGCCAAAGGCTCTGCAGATATCTCGGAGAAAATCCAAGCAGAGTGTCCCGGTGTCACTGAAGGTTTAGGTTCTGAGAATCTCACCATTTGACCCGGGTCTCCCAAATGGAGAAGACATAATTGCCAATGTAATGGCATTAGCAGGAGAAACCTTTGAAATGGAGTTAGTTCATGACAGAATGCCCCTCACGGATCGACCACAACCCTTCCAGAAGGAAACTGAGGGCATACGAAGCTTTTCCTTCCACTTTGAGTATACTCAAGCAGCATGCATGTTCAAAAACAGAAAGCTCACAGAAATACACCAGGCACCCATGTCTGGCCATGAATTGATGTTGGAATTCCCTGCTTGCAAATCCCTGAGGAGGAAATGTCCACTGGGTGCAAGCCAGGCAATCTAAGGAACAGTGCTATTGCATGTGAGTGAGGTGAGTGTATAAAATGGAGAGTAAGAGATGATGGAGAGAAGAGAGGGGATTTTCGGGTCCACTGGAAATGCAGCTGTGGCACCTCCTGGTGGTTTCAGGGTGAAATAAAGTAATTACACATGCATCAACCTTTTATTTTCTTCATGGAGGTATGTGATTATGCATTGAAAGACTGAGATAGGAAAGGTGGGCAAGAGAGATGAGAAAGTTTAGAAATCAAGAGTTGTGGCTTGGTCCTGGGACCACAGTTACGTGGGTGAACACACTACATGGACAGAGGACAACGGATGTGGGGCAAAGTGTGTCAAGAAAATATTTGTTATAAGATGAGCAACCTTTCAACAGAAGAGGAGAAGAAAGAGATCACGATGCAGGTGTGTGTTTCCCAACGGGTCCAATAGCTGGATGCATGTATGGAAGAGTGTTTACTCCACAATTATTTGAATAATGAACAGAGGGAGTTCAAGATTTTTTTTCAGTAAATGATGTAAGGCAAGCACAACAGTCTTTTCTGAGTTAAGTCTGGTCTCTCTGGGTCAAGTATGCTCCAAAATGCTACAAAAATCACAGAACCTGGCCACTATGAACTTCTTCACTTTTCATCCATAGCAGGCGCCCTTAGTGCTCATCTGCACTGACCTCCATTGTATGGACCCAGTATGGACTCCATCTCTCTCAGCAGATTGAACTTCCTTCCTCCAAGTTGGCTGTGAACTTCAACACTGCCTTAGAATAGCCTTCCTCAGTGCACCTGTCATTGCTGTCCAGGCCCCAATGCTTCTGGGATTCTTGGCTCCCTGTAGGAGCTCCAAGAACCACTTTCGTAAGTTTGCTCCCATTTCTTACATCTTCCCTGAATCCGCACTACATCCTGGCTCTTCTGCACAGCCAGAAAGTCTCCAAAGCCTGCACAGCTTTTGTGCCCTTCAAAGAACCCTGAGGGGTGAATATCTCAACAGAAACTGTGAGCATCTCTGAGCGCTGTAGTGTGTATGAGCCAGTAAATGCTGAGTACAATCAAGGGGGTGTGCATTGATGTTCTGATTTCTCATTTTTCCATTGTGAAAAGGGGGTGTAACACAAGCTTGCCACACGACAAAGCCCCTAGCCAAAAGCCATCATGGCCCCGCCCATGGCCACACCATCGGATGTTCAGTGGGCCCTAGGCCTTCAAGCCAGGTCACATAGAACAAGCACTTTTTGAAAGCGAAGGGATTTCATTCAGGAGGCTTCAGATGAACCAGCGGCATGGAAGAGGACATGCTTCTGCTGTCTTCTGTTTCCTGGAAAACTGAAAAGAGAATGTTGACACTGGAAGCAGCGGGGGAGGGCACACTGTGATCTTTTTTCTTGTTACTTCAATGGTGAGGTTTCCAATGTTCCCGGACCTGGTCTTGTGAGGGTGGCAGTCCAATTTGCATGTGGCGGCCCAACCACGCCTGCAGTTGGCGAATTTGACCTCACTGGCATCAAACGGAACACATACAGGATCTTGGAGAGCCTCGGCAGAAGGTAGGGAAGCTCCAATGTGGGAAAGGGATAGGGAGGGCATGTGCTTCCTGGTCAGGGGAGGCCTTCGGGGACCAGGAACAGTTGCTGGGATTGGGATGGATGGCTTAATCATTGAGGACACAAGGTCAGGCAGTGGTTGTTGGTACAGTGGCTACTGCAGCAGAGGCTTGTTGCATGATTTTGCAAGGTGTACCTGTAAGGGGGCAGGAATGGCCCTGGATTATTCACACAGCAGCCTTCCATGCAAGGTTGGAATGTATAGAGGAAGAGGCAGCCCAAACCTGGACGGTTGTGCTGAACTGCTGTCCCAGAATCCGTGTCTGATTGGTGACCTCTGGATGTTTTTAGCCTTCTGAAGCATGCCTGTGTTGACCTGATTTGAGCCTGAAATTTTGAGAGCCAGTAGCCTGGGCTGCCGTCTTGCAAAGCTGGTCTGAGCATCAGGTAGTGAGGTCTTCACTGTGCCCAGAGGTAGAGGGGGGCATGTGTGTGAAGCTAGGAGAGGGTTGAGGGGGCCAGGATATAGTTTGTGTGAGTGTGCGGGGAAATGCGCACACGCGTGTATTCTACAAGCTAAGGATTCCTTGAGCTGAACAATTAAAATGTGGCCCAAAAGACTTTTTGTAACACTACCTTTTTCTTGATCATTCTTTCCATTATGACCCATAACCAGAGGTCCCTCCACTGCTATATGTCGGCATGGTGTGCAACATGACATTTTGGTTACAATTTGCAGTATCCTGTGTGCAATATGCTCAAGGCCTCTGAGTCCGCTGAGTTTGCCTTAAAAATGTGGGAGATCCGTAAAAAACTGAGTCTGCTAAGTGCTTGTCTTTTTTTCTCTCTGTTTCCACTTGAGTGACTTCAGCAAACATTTGGTTGTGGCAAAACAGAGGAGTTTCCTGTATGCATATATGTGGAATATTCACCAAATTTAATGATCATTTGTCTTAGTTCTTACTCATCCTTCATTGGAAGATGGAACACAGTTGCTCATTTGGCTTTCCTGTGTATTTATTACACTTGTTAATTTTGATGCTGGGACCCAAGCAAGGGAGGTGTAGCTGAAGGTGTGTTCTCCACAATCCAACTCTGCTCCTTGGCCATGGAGCTTGGCCAAAGGCTATGCAGATATCTCAGAGGAAATCCAAGCAGGATGGCCTGGTGTCTTCGAAGGTTTAGGTTCTGAGAATCTCACCATTTACCCTGGGTTTTTCTAATGGTTAAGAATAAATTACCAAGGTAATGGCATTAGCAAGAGGCACCTTTGAAATGGGTTAGTTCATGACAGAATGCCCCTCACGAATCGACCACAACCTTTCAAGAAGAAAACTGAGGGAATAGGAAGTTTTTCCTTGCACTTTGAGTATACTCATGCAGCATGCATGTTCAAAAACAGAATGCTCACAGAAATTCTCCAGGTACCCATTTCTGGACATGGTTTGATTTTGGAATCCCTGCTTGAAATCCCTGAGGAGTAACTTTCCACTGGGTGCAAGCCAGGCAATCTAAGGGACAGTGCTTTTGCACGTGAGTGAGGTGAGTGTTTGATATGGAGAGGAAGAGATGATGGAGAGAAGAGATGGGATTTGTGGGGCCACTGGAAGATGCAGCTGTGGCACCTGCTGGTGTTGTCACGGTGAAACAAAGTAACTACTCATGCATCAACCTTTTGTTTTCTTCATGGAGGTATGTGATGATGCATGGAAAGACTGAGATTGAAGAGGTCGGAATAGAAAGATGAGAAAGTTTAGAAATCAAGAGTTGTGCTTGGTCCTGGTACCACAGGTACGTGGGTGAACACACTACGTTGACAGATGACAACGAATGTGGGGCAGAAATTTGTCAAGAGATGATTTGTCCTTACGATAAGCAACTCTTCAACAGGAGTAGAAACAGATCACGATGCAGGTGTGTGTTTCTGAATGGGTCCACTAGCTGGATGCATGTTTGGAAGAGTGTTTACTCCACAATTATGCGAGTAATGAATAGAGGGAGTTCAAAATTTTTTTTCAGGAAATGATGTAATGCAAGCACCACAGTCTTTTCTGAGTTTGGCCTGGTCTCTCTGGGTCAATTCTGCTCCAAAGTGCTGCAAATATCACAGAACTTTGCCACCCCACACTGCTGCCCTTTCCGTACATAGCAGGCGACCTCAGGGCTCATCTGGACTCACCTCCAATGTATTGACCCAGTATGGCGTTCATCTCTCTCATGGGAATGAAATTCCTTCATCCAAGTTGGCTGTGAACATCAGTACTGCATTAGGCGCAGCCTTCCTCAGTGCAGCTGTCATTGCTGTAGAGGCCCCAATGCTTCTGGGTTTCTTTCCTCTCTGTATGGGCTCCAAGCACCACTTTCGTACGTATGCCCCCATTTCTTACATTTTCCCTGAATCTACCTTACAGCCTGGCTCTTTTGCGTACCTTTGAAAGTATCTGATGCCTGCACAGCTTTTGTGCTTTGCAAAGAACCCTGAGGGGCAAATATCCCAAAAGACACTGTGAGCATCTCTGAGCATGTAGCGTGTATGAGCCAGTAAAACCTGAGTGCAATCAAGTAAGTGTGCATTGATGTTCTGATTTCTCCTTTTCCATTGTGACAGGGGAATGGATCACATGCCTGTCACAGGCCACACAACCTCGCTGCAATCGCCATGTCCCCGCCCATGGCCACACCCTCGGATGTGCATTGGGCCCTAGGGCCTCAAGTCAGGGTACATGGAACAAAAGCTTTTTGAAAGCGCAGGCTTTTTATCCAGGAGGCTTCAGAAGAAGACTCGGTGGCATGGAAGATGACATGCTTCTGCTGTTCTCCATGTCCCGGAAAACTGAAGAAGAGAATATTGACACTGGATGCAGCGGGGAAGAGCACACCGGGATCCTCTTTCTTGTTACTGCACTGGTGAGTTTTCAAATGTTCCCGGCCGTGGTCTTGAAAGGGTGGTAGTCCCCCTTGCATGTTTTGCACATTCAGGCCTGCAGTTGGCAAATGTGACCTCCTTGGCATCCAATGACAGTCCAACAGGATCTTGGAGAGCCTTGGCAGAAGGTAGGGAAGCTCCAGTGTGGGCAAGAGATCGGGGAGGGCATGTGCTTCGTGTTCAGGGGAGGCCTTCGGGGTCCAGGAACAGTTGCTGGGATTGGGATAGACGGCTTGAGCATTGAGGACACAAGGTTAGTCAGTGGTTATTGGTGCAGGGGCTACTGCAGCAGAGGCTTGTTGCATGATTTTGCAAGGTGTACGTGCAAGGGGGCAGGAATGGCCCTGGATTGTTCACACAGCAGCCTTCCATGCAAGGTTGGGATGTATAGAGGAAGAGGAAGCCCAAACCTGGACTGATGTGCTGCACTGCTGTCCCTGACTCCTTGTTTTATTTGTGGACCCTGGATGTTTTTGGCCTCCTGAAGCATGCCTGTGTTGACCTGGTTTGAGCCTGGACTTGTGAGCGCCAGTAGCCTGGGCTCCGACTTACAAGGCTGATCCCAGCATTAGGAAGTGAGGCCTGCATTGTGTCCAGAGGTAGAGGGAGGGTATGTGAGTGAAGCTAGTAGAGGGCTGAGGAGGCCAGGAGATGTGCTGGGTTCAAAGGCGATATGGGTAGCCTCAAGAAGAGAAAGAGAGGCACTCATTGTTGTTGCTGGAGGTAGAGACTGAGGGGTAGCATGATGTTTCTGGGAGTCTTAGTTTGTGCTTGGAACTTTCCCTTGGGATTCAGGTAGGAATGGGTGTCTCTGATTTGGGGAGAGTGCGGGGGTGTTGACCAAACCATTGAAGGTTGGTGGAAGTATTTTGTCAGAAGTGTAAAGAGACAGGTGTCCAGGGCACCTGAGCTTTGTTTTCAAGAAGTGTGTTGAAGGCTTGAATTGCATTATCAATATGGAGAGCATGTACTGCTCCTTACATTTTACAAAAACTCATATCCTCCTTATTCATAGGTATGGGATTGTAATAAACGGTATTTCTAATTCATAGCGATTTTGACATTTTACCTTTTCTTCCTTAAAAGATAGGTAACGATTTAATCTTAGATGTAGTGTGTGTGAATGTGTGGGAAAAACGTGCACACGCGTGTGATTCTACACAGGTAAGGATTCCTTGAGCTGAACGATCAAAATTTGGCCCTAAAGACTTTTTGTAACACTACCATTTTCTTGTTCATTTGTTACAATTTGTCCCATAACCAGTGGTCCCTCCAATCCTATATGCCGGCATGGTGTGCAACATTACATTTTGGTGATGATATGCGGTATCCTGTGTGCAATATTTATTAAGGCCCAAGGCCACTGAGTTCATTGAGTTTGCCTAAAAAATGTGGGAGATCCTTAAAAAATCGATTCTACTAAGTGGTTGTCTTTTTCTGTCTGTTTCCATTTGAGTGACTTGAGCAATCTTTTGGTTATGGGAAAACAGAGGATTTTCCTATATGCATATACGTGGAATATTCACCAACTGTAGTGATTATTTGTCTTAGTTCTTACTCATCCTTCATTTGAAGATGGAACACAATTGCTCATTTGATTTTCCAGTGTATTTATTACACTTGTTAATTTTGATGCTGGGATCCAAGATAGGGAGGTGTAGCTGGAGGTGTGTTTTCCACAATCCAAATCTGATCCTTGGCCATGGAGCCTGGCCAAAGGCTCTGCAGATATCTTGGAGGAAATCCGAGCAGAGAAACCTGGTGTCACCGAACGTTTAGGTTCTGAGAATCTCACCATTTTCCCCGGGTCTTTCAAATGGTGAACACTTAATTGCCAATGTAATGGCATTAGCAGGAGGAACCTTTGAAACGGATTTAGTTCATGACAGAATGCCCCTCACGGATCGACCACAACCCTTCCAGAAGAAAACTGTTCATACGAAATTTTTTCTTACACTTTGAGTTTACTGAAGCAGCATGCATGTTCACAAACAGAAAGATCACAGAAATTCATCTGGCACCCATGTCTGGCCATGAATTGATGTTGGAATTTCCTGCTTGCAAATCCCTGAGGAGGAAATGTCCACTGGGTGCAAGCCAGGCAATCTAAGGAACAGTGCTATTGCATGTGAGTGAGGTGAGTGTTTAAAATGGAGAGTTAGAGATGATAGAAAGAAGAGAAGGTATTTGTTGGGCAACTAGAAGATGCAGCTGTGGCACCTGCTGGTGGCTTCATGTTGAAACAAAATAACTACACATACATCAACCATTTGTTTTCTTCATGGAGGTATGTGATCATGTATGGAAAGCCTGAGATGGGAAAGGTGGGAGAAGAGAGATAAGAAAATTTAGAAATCAAGAGTTGTGGTTTGGTCCTGGGACCATAGGTACGTGGGTGAACACACTACGTGGACAGATGACAACGGATGTGGGGCAAAGAGTGTCAAGAGAAGATTTGTCATTACGATGATCAACCCTTCAAAAGAAGAGTTGGAGATAGAGAGCACGATGCAGGAGTGTGTTTCCCAACGGGTCCAATAGCTGGATGCAGGTTTGCAAGAGTGTTTCCTCAACAATTATGCGAATAATGAACAGAGGGAGTTCAAGTTGTTTTTTCAGGAAATGATGTAAGCCTAGCACCACAGTCTTTTCTGAGTTTGGCCTGGTCTCTCTGGGTCAACTCTGCTCTAAAATGCTGCAAAAATCACAGAACTTGGCCACCTCGCACTGCTTCTCTTTCCATCCATAGCAGGAGCCCCTCCAATGTATGGACCCAGTACGGACTCCATCCATCTCATCAGATTGAAATTCCTTCTTCCAAGTTGGCTGTGAAATTCAACACTGCCTTTGGCACAGCGTTGCTCAGTGTACCTGTCATTGATATCCAGGCCCCAATACTTCTGGGATTCTTGGCTCCCTGTCTGATATCCAAGCACCATTTTCATAAGTTTGCCCCCATTTCTTACATCTTACCTGAATCTGCCTTACAGCTTGGCTCTTCTGCGTAGCCTGAAAGTCTCCGATGCCTGCACATCTTTTGTGCCCTGCAGAGAACCCTGAGGGGCGAATATCCCAAAATACACTGTAAGCATCTCTTAGCACTGTAGCTTGTATGAGCCAGTAAATGGTGAGTGCAATCAAGGGGGTGTACATTGATGTTCTGATTTCTCCTTTTTCCATATTGACAGGAGGGTGGAACCCATGCCTGTCATAGGCCACAACACCCTTGGCCCTGGCCGCCATGGCCCCACCCATTTGCAACACCCTCTGATGTTCAGTGGGCCCTAGGCCCTCAAGTCAGTGCACGTGGAACAAGTGCTGTTTGAAAGCGAAGGGATTTCATTCAGGAGGGTTCACAAAAAGACCCGGTGGCATGGAAGAGTACATGGTTCTGCTGTCCTCAGTGTCCCAGAAAACTAAAGAAGAGAATGTTGACACTAGAAGAAGCGGGGAAGGGCACACCGGCATCCTATTTCTTGTTACTGCACTGGTGAGGTTTCCAATGTTCCCGGCCCTGGCCTTGCAAGCATGGCAGTCCCCCTTGCATGTGGCGGCCCAACCAGGTATGCAGTTGGCAAGTATGACCTCCCTAGCATCCAAGGACAGACCTACAGGATCTTTGAGAGCCTCGTCAGAAGGTAGGGAAGCTCCAGTGTGGGATAGGGATAGGACAAGGCATGGGCTTTCTGGTCAAGAGAGGCCTTCGGGGACCAGGAACAATTGCTTTTTGTGGGAAAAAGGCTTGAGCATTGAGGACACAAGATCAGGCAGTGGTTGGTGGTGCAAGGGCTACAGCAGCAGAGTCTTGTTGCATAATTTTGCAAGGTGTACCTGCAAGGGGGCAGGAATGGCCCTGGATTGTTCACACAGCAGCTTTCCATGCAAGGTTGGGATGTACAAGGAAGAGGCAGCCCAAACCTGGACTGAAGTGCTGCACTGCTGTCCCTGATTCCTTGTCTGATTTGTGGCTGCTGGATGTTATTGGCCTCCTAAAACATGCCTGCAATGACCTGGTTTGAGCCTGGAATTGTGTGCACCAGTAGCCTGGGCTGCCGTCTTGCAAGGCTGGCACCAGCATCAGGTAGTGAGGCCTGCAGTGTGCCCAGAGGTAGAGGGAGGAAATGTGTGTGAAGCCAGGAGAGGGCTGAGAAGCCCAGGAGAGGTGCTGGGTTCAGAGGAGATATGGGTAGCCTCAAGAACAGAAGGAGAAGCACTCTTTGTTGGTGCAGGAGCTAGAGACTGAGGGGTAGCATGATGTTTCTGGGAGTCTTAGTTTGTGCTTGGTACCATCCCTTGGTATCCAGGTAGGGATAGGTGTCTCTGAGTTGGGGAGTGTGCGGGGGTGTTGACAGGCCATTGCAGGTTGGTAGAAGTATATTGTGGGAAGCGAAAAGAGACCAGTGTCCAGGGCACTTGAGCTTTGTTTTCAAGAAGTTTGTTGAAGGCTTGAATTGCATTATCAGTATGAAGAGCATGTACTGTTCCTTACATTTTAACAAAACCCATATCTTCTTATTGGTAGCTGTGTGACTGCATTAAACTGTACTTTTATTCATGGTGATTCTGACATTTTACTATTTCTTACTTAAAAGTTAGGTAACGATGTAATCTTAGATACAGTGTGTGTGAGTGTGTGGGGAAATGCTAACATGCGTGTGCTTCTACACAGTTAAGGTTTCCTTTAGCTGAACGATCAAAATGTGGCCCTAAACACTTTTTGTAACACTACCTTTATCTTGTACATTCTTTCCATTTTGACCCATAAACAGAGGTCCCTCCACTGCTATATGTCAGAACAGTGTGCAACATGACATTTTGGTGACGAGATGCGTTATCCTGTGTACAATATGTATTCAGGCTCAAGGCTTCTGAGTCCCTTGAGTTTGCCTTAAAAATGTGGGAGTTCCGTAAAAAACCGAGTCTGCTAAATAGATGTTTTTCTATTTGTTTTTTTTTTCTGCTCTGAGTTTCCATTTGAGTGACTTCAGCAAACTTTTAGTTGTGGCCAAACAGATTTTTCCTATATGCATATACGTGGAATATTCACCAAATTTAAGGATCATTTGTTTTAGTTTTTTTCATCCTTCATTGGAAGATGGAACACAATTGCTCATTTGACTTTCCTGTGTATTTATTACACTTGTTAATTTTGATGCTTGGTCCCAAGCTAGGGAGGTGTACCTGGATGTGTGTTTTTCACAAGCCAACTCTCCTTCTTGGACATGGAGCACTGCCAAAGGCTCTGCAGATATCTCAGAGGAAATCCAGGCAGGACGACATGGTGTCTAGGAAATTTAGGTTATTGTGAATCTCATCTTTTGCCCCGGGTCTTTCAAATGGTGAAGACTTATTTACCAAGGTAATGCATTAGCAGGAGGAACCTTTGAAATGGAGTTAGTTCATGACAGATTGTCCCTCCCGGATCGACCACAACCCTTCCCGTAGAAAACTGAGTGCATACGAAGTTTTTCCTTACACTTTGAGTATACTCAAGCAGCATGCATGTTCAAAAACACAAAGCTCACAGAAATTCACCAGGCACACTTGTCTGCCCATGATTTGATGTTGGAATTCCCTGCTTGCAAATCCCTGAGCAGTAAATGTTCACTGGGTGCAAGTCAGGCAATCTAAGCAACAGTGCTATTACACACGAGTGAGGTGAGTGTCTGAAATGGAGAGTAAAAGATGATGGAGAGATGAGATGGGATTTGTGGGGCAACTGGAAGATGCAGCTGTGGCAACTGCTGGTGGTGTCAGGGTGAAACAAATAACTACACATGCATCAACCTTTTGTTTTCCTCATGGAGGAATGTGATCATGCATGGAAAGTCTGAGATGGGAAAGGTGGGACAAAAAAGATGAGAAAGTTTAAAAATCAAGAGTTGTGGCTTGTTCCTGTGACTACAGGTACGTGGGAGAACACATTACGTGGACAGATGACAACGGATGTGGGGCAAAGAGTGTCAAGAGAAGATTTGTTATTAAGATGAGCAACCCTTCAATAGAAGAGGAGTAGAAAGAGATCATGATGCAGGGTGTGTGTTTCCCAATGGGTCCAATAGCTGGATGCATGTTTGGAAGAGTGTTTACTCCACAATTATGTGAATAATGAACAGAAGGAGTTCAAGAATTTTTTCAGGAAATGATGTAAGCCAAGAACCACAGCCTTTTCTAAGTTTGGCCTGATCTCTCTGGATCAACTATGCTCCAAAATGCTGCAAAAATCACAGAAATTGTCCACCCCGCACTGCTTCCCTTTCCGTCCATAGCAGGCACCCTCAGTGCTCATCTGCATTCACCTCCAATGTAAGGACCCAGTAAGGACTCCATCTCTCTCATCGGATTGAAATTCCTTCCTCTAAATTGGCTATGAATTTCAACACTGCCTTAGGCGCATCCTTGCTCAGTGCACCTGTCATTGCTGTCCAGGCCCCAATGCTTCTGGGATTCTTGGCTCCCTGTCTGAGCGCCAAGCACCACTTCCATAAGTTTGCCCCATTTCTTACATCTTCCCTGAATATGCCTTATAGCCTGGCTCTTCTGCTTAGACTGCAAGTCTCTGATGCCTGCAAAGCATTTGTGCCCTGCAGAGAACCCTGAGGGGCTAATATTCCAAAAGACACTGTGAGCATCTCTGAGCACTGTAGCGTGTATGATGCAGTAAAGGCTGAATGCAATCAAGGAGGTGTGCATTGATGTTCTGATTTCTCCTTTTTCCGTTGTTACAGGGGTTTGGAATCCTTGCCTGTCACAGGTCACAACACCCTTGCCCCAAGACGCCATGGCCTGCCCATGGCCACACCATTGGAGGTCAATTATGCCCTAGGACCTCAATTAAGGACACATGGAACAAGCGCTTTTTGAAAGCGAAGGGATTTCATTCAGGAGGCTTCCGAAGAAGACCCTGCTGCATGGAAGAGGACATGCTTCTGCTGTCCCCCGTGTCCTGGAAAACTGAAGAAGAGAATGTAGACACTAGAAGCAGCGGGGGAGGGCACACCGCCATCCTCTTTCTTGTTACTGCACTGGTGAGTTTTCCAATGTTCCCGGCCCTAGCCTTGCAAGCATGGCAGTCCCCCTTGCATGTGGCGGCCCAACCAGTTATGCAGTTGGCTAGTATGACCTCCCTAGCATCCAAAGACAGACCTACAGGATCTTTGAGAGCCTCGTCAGAAGGTATGGAAGCTCCAGTGTGAGATAGAGATCAGACAGGGCATGTGCTTCCTGGTCAGGGGTGGCCTTCGGGGACAAGGAACAGTTGCCGGTTTTGGGATGGATGGCTTAATCATTGAGGACACAAGATCAGGCAGTGGTTGTTGGTGCCGGGGCTACTGCAGCAGAGGCACGTTGCATGATTTTGCAAAGTGTACCTGCAAGGGGGCAGGAATGGCTCTGGATTGTTCACACAGCAGAATTCCATGCAAGGTTGGGATGTATAGAGGAAGAGGCAGCCCAAACCTAGACTGGTGTTCTGCACTGCTGTCCCTGATTCCCTGTCTGATTTGTGGCCGCTGGATGATTTTGGCCTCCTGAAGCATGCCTGCATTGACCTGGTTTGAGCCTGGAATTGTGTGCGCCAGTAGCCTGGGCTGCAGTCTTGCAAGGCTGGTCCCAGCATCAGGTAGTGAGGCATGCAGTGTGCCCAGAGGTAGAGGGAGGGCATGTGTGTGAAGCTAGGAGAAGGCTGAGGAGGCCAGGAGAGGTGCTGGGTTCAGAGGTGATATGGGTGTCCTCAAGAAAAATAGAGGCATTCTTTGTTGGTGCAGGAGGTAGAGACTGAGGGGTAGCATGATGTTTCTGGGCACCTATATTGTGCTTGGTACCTTGCCTTGGGATCCAGGTAGGGATGGGTGACTCCGAATTGGGGAGTGTGCAGGGTTGTTAGCCAGTCCATTGCAGGTTGGTTGAAGTACATCGTGGGAAGCGTAAAAAGACCAGGGTCCAGGGTACCTGAGTTTTGATATCAAGAAATGTGTTGATGGCTTGAATTGCATTATCTGTATGAAGAGAATGTACTGCTCCTTACATTTTACCAAAAGCCATATCTTCTTCTTGATACGTGTGGAAGTGCATTAAACTGTATTTCTAATTCATGGTGATTTTGACATTTTACTTTTTCTTCCTTAAAAGATAGGCAACGATTTAATCTTAGATATAGTGTGTATGAGTGTGTGGGGAAACGTGCACATGTGTGTGCTTCTCCACAGCTAAGGATTCTTTGAGCTGAATGATAAAAATGTGGCCGTAAAGACTTTTTCTAACACTACCTTTATTTTGTTCATTCTTTCCCTTTTGATGTGTAAACAGATGTCGCTCCAATGCTATATGTTGGCAAGGTGTGCAACATGACATTTTGGTGATGATATGCGGTATCCTGTGTGCAATATGTATTAAGGCTCAATTTCTCCGCGTCCGTTGAGTGTGCCTTACAAATGTGGGAGATCCGTAAGAAAACGAGTCTGCTAAGTGGTTGTCTTTTTTTCTGTCTGTTTCCACTTGAGTGACTTCAGCAAACTTTTGGTTGTGGCAAAACAGAGGATTTTCCTATATGCATATACGTGGAATATTGACAAACTTAATGATCATTTGTCTTAGATCTTAGTCATCCTTCATTGGGAGATGGAACACAGTTTCTCATTTGGCTTTCCTGGGTAGTTATTACATGTGTTAATTTTGATGCTGGGACTGAAGATAGGGAGGTGTAGCTGGAGGTGTGTTTTCCACAAGCCACCTCAGCTTCTTGGCCATGGAGCTTGTCCAAAGGCTCTGCAGATATCTCGGAGGAAATCCAGGCAGGGAGGCCTTGTGTCTCCAAAGGTTTAGTTTATGAGTATCTCACGATTTGCCCCAGGTCTTTCAAATGGTGAAGAATTAATTACCAAGGTTTTCGCATTAGCAGGAGGAATCTTTGAAATGGAGTTAGTTCATGACAGAATGCCCCTCATGGATAGGCCACAACCCTTCCAGAAGAAAACTGAGGGCATACGAAGTTTTTCCTTGCACTTTGAGTATACTCAAGCAGCATGCATGTTCAAAAACAGAAAGCTCACAGAAATTCACCAGGCACACTTGTCTGCCCATGATTTGATATTGGATTTCCCTGCTTGCAAATCCCTGAGGAGTAAATATCCACTGGACGCAAGCCAGGCAATATAAGGAACAGTGCTATTCTGCATGATTGAGGTGAGTGTTTGAAATGGATAGTAAGAGATGATGGAGAAAAGAGAGGGGAGTTGTGGGTCCACTGGAAGATGCAGCTGTGGCACCTGCTGGTGGTTTCAGGGTGAAACAAAGTAACTACACATGCATCATCCTTTTGTTTTCTTCATGGAGGAATGTGATCATGCATGTAAAGACTGAGATGGGAAAGGTGGGACAAGAGAGATGAGAAAGTTTAGAAATCAAGAGTTTGGCTTGGTCCTGGGACCACAGGTACGTGGGTGAACACACTACATGGACAAATGACAGCAGATGTGGGGCAGAAGAGTGTCAAGAGAAGATTTATCATTAAGATGAGCAACCCTTCAACAGTAGTAGAAAGCGATCAAGATGCAGGTGTGAGTTCCCCAACGGGTCCTATAGCTGGATGCATATTCGGAAGAGTGTTTACTCCATAATTTTGCGATTAATGAACAGAGGGATTTCAAGATTTATTTCAGTTAATAATGTAAGCCAAGCCTCATGGTCTTTTCTGAGTTTGGCCTGGTCTTTCTGGTTCAACTCTGTTCCAAAGTGCTGAAAAATCACTGAACTTGGCCACACCGCACTGCTTCCCTTTCCGTTCATAGCAGGTGCCCTCAGTGCTCATCTGCACTCACCTCCAATATATGGACCCAGTATGGACTTCATGTCTCTCATCGGATTGAAATTCCTTCCTCCAAATTGGCTGTGAACTTCACCACTGCCATAGGCGAAGCCTTATTCAGTGCACCTGTCATTGCTGTCCAGGCCCAAATGCTTCTGGGATTCTTGGCTCCCTGTCTGAGCGCCAAGCACCATTTCCATAAGTTTGCCCCCATTTCTTACATCTTCCCTGAATCCGCCTTACAGCCTGGCTCTTCTGCGTAGCCTGAAAGTCTCCTATGCCTGCACAGCTTTTGTGCCCTGCAAAAAACCCTGAGGGGCTCATATCCCAATAGATACTCTGAGCATCTGTGAGCGCTATAGCATGTGTGACCCAGTAAATGGTGAGTGCAATTAGGGGGTGTGCACTGAAGTTCTGATTTCCAATTTTTCCATTGTAATGGGTGGTGGAACCCATGCCTGCCACAGACCACACCCCGGGGCCCCAAGCCACCGTGACCCCACACATGGCCACACCCTAATCTGTCCAGTGGGCCCTAGGCCATCAAGTCAGGGCACATGGAACAAGAACCTTTTTAAAGCGGAGGGATTTCATCCAGGAGGCTTCAGAAGAAGACCCAGCGGCATGGAAAAGGACATGCTTCTGCTGTCCTCCGTGTCCCAGAAAAATGAAAAACAGAATGTTGACACTGGAAGCAGCAGGGGAGGGCACACCGGAATCCTCTTTCTTCTTACTGCACTGGTGAGTTTTCCAATGTTCCCGGCCCT